>CAVMGG010000944.1:0-114739 GCA_963680895.1 Fragum sueziense | reverse complement strand
TGTCTAGGTGTGACAAAATACATAAACACTAATTTCAGGCACTTTTTGTCCCATTCTGATCGTGATTTGTTTATTGGCAAGGTAAAAAACATTGTAAGAAGCAAAAAAATATCCTGTGACATAAATGAACTAAAGAGAAGGCTTAAGTTGACCTAAATATTTTGTTGTTGGTGGGCGAGTTGAACGAAAATCGAGCCGGAAGTTGTCAGGTCAAATTTATTTTCATTTTCGGGGGGGGGGGTATTTCGGCCGATTATTAATCATAGAGTGTTAATTCGATGCGATGATCGCTAAATATCAAGCAGAATGACGATTATTTTTGTTTTACATAGTGAAAAACTTTCCTCGGCAATGAAAAGAACGAGAAAATTCGATGAGTTGAATTTTCGGGCAGACGAATTTTTGGATCGATCTTCGCCGTACTTGTCAAGGGCAATTCTTAAAATTTACGACCACTTACCAACCGATTTCTTTTGAAATAATCTTTAATAATATATCTTTAATCTGGTTGAGAATAATTTTCTTCGTAATCTGACGAAAAACCAGCAAATTTTTCATCGAAAGATTTGTTTTGATAGTTTGCAGATCGGAAGTACGCCATTTTGAATGACGTATTGAAGACAGGTAATTAGGTAGAACTTTTTTGCCAAATAACCAATGAAAATCGGGAAATAAAATATCAAAATGAGGTTTACTATGTTGCTAGGTTATTACTCGAAGCTTTTCCGAGGGTAAGGATACGATTGGATTAGGTTTTACCACGCAGGGATTGATTGTATTGGGAAACCCCCAATCCTGGAATATTCTGGGCGCCGCTCACAGCACAGGGATAAATATTAGCTGGGGCCCAGTCGCCCATTGACCCTAGAATTTGGGCTGGGCCCCTGAATATTTAGAGAAAATGCCCATACCCTTAATGTTAAGAATCAAATTTTGCTATTCTGGGCCCCTAAGTTAAAATTGTCAGTCTTTATTCAGAGTTCCCACTCAAAAAAAATTTTAGGAGTGCATGCACTCCCTGGAGTAAAAAGTTGGGAGTGCAAAATGAAAACTGGGGGTGCACTGACTTACAATAAAACTGTTTTTAAAGGCTAGTTTCCATTGTGTGGTAATGATTCAGTTAAGAAATGACGAGTGACAGGTGTTAGTATTTCAGAGGTTTGTTGACATGATCAGAAATAGCATTCCCCAAACCATTTTACCTTTTTGAACTTGCATCTAAATCCAATCCAATGGGGAGTGCGCATGCGCCGCGGACAGAGGCGGAAATTTTGACAGCTCAAAAAATCTGAAAATTTTATTTCAAAAACTCATTATTTGACTCTTTCTCTTGGATTTTCAACATGGAAACAACCAAACAGAACACACAGATTACACAATTCAAAATGTTTTAGAAATTTCAGCTTGGTAAGCCCAAAAAACCCAGCCCCAATACACCACCTTACCCCACCCACCACATTTTGCTGCTACTGAAAAGCCAACAACAACAACAACAAAATAGATGTCAGAAACGAAACTCAGAAAATTTATCAACAAACCTCAACCTTCTCCAACTGGAAAAAGAACTAGACAGCCAGTCATACTCACAGACAGCAAAGGCAAGTGGCTCGAAAAATTAACTTCTAATAAATATGAATCTGAACTAATATGGCTAGCTAAAAGTGGAGCAAGAGTCGAGAACTCAACATCTTGGCTAAGATCCAACATAGCAAGACAGATCATACACCATGGAGACCTCTGGATCTATGTTTGGTTAGGGACGTGCAACCTAACATGCAAAAATAACAAATTTATCAGTCTCAAATCCGATACACATGAAGAAATACAGCACATTACCAGAAAATACCACGAAATTATCCAAATTGTCAACAAATACCCTGGTACAAAACTAACGTTCCTGGAAACACCAATTTATTCAATTACAAAATGGAACGCTAGCAAAGGACATAAAGACCCAGAAACCTTCAAAGATCAAGATAACCAACTTCAAGAACAAATACAATTGCTGAACAGCAAAGTTAGACAAATTAACCAACAACTAGGACACCACTCTCCAGAAATCTCTTCGGACCTAAGCATTACATCGAAATACAAAAACAGGAAAGACCAAGAAACACAAAACTAGGAAATACCATAATTTCAATCTATACACAGACGGAGTGCACCCAGGCAACACACTGGGGAAAGTCTGGCTTAAAAAGATATCACAAACCATCAGGGACTGTTGGGACTAATAGGAACGGCGAAAACTAGTGTAAACATATTCAGTCAGTACGGGTTTTTACGCGCTACACTGAATACTGGTCAGTACGGGTTTTTCCGCGCTATACCAACCATGTTTGCTCTAGCATTAGCTGTGCTATTCCTATCAGTAAAGATCCTCACATTCGAAAACACAGAATCATGTACTTTCCAATTTCAAATATTTGCACTAAACCCGAAAATGCGCTCTTCAGGCCGCAGACCGATCACTTTACCAATTACAAATAAAAAAAATCCAAATATACTACTACTATCACTTCTACTCTCTGGAGACATAGAAACAAACCCTGGACCAAAATGCAAACAACAGAGCATCTTCCCTTGTGGTCTTTGTGAACACCCAGTGACTTGGGACTGCAAAGGAGTATGTTGTGATGGATGTAACTTATGGCATCACCAATCCTGCATAGAACTATGCACACAAGACTTTGAACTGCTTGAGAGATCAAACGTACAATGGCTGTGTTGCAAATGTGATAGCATCAATATTACAACTTTCACCTTCCGGAGCTATGAATTAAGTACATCAAACATCTACCAACCACTAACATCGATAAACGAAACCATGGAGTCAATTAAATCTGATGTATTCAGTCCACTCAAAACAAGTAGCCCCCTATCTACTTCAAATAACAGCAGAAACAGAACCGAAAGTAATACAAGCAGTAGATCCAGATCCAGATCCGAGAACACACACAAATTACCAAACCCTAAAAAACAAAACCTAAGAATCATGACCGTAAACTGCAGAAGCATAAAAGATAAACACCAGGAACTAACAGCCTCAATCAACTACTTGAAGCCTGATATCATATGTGGCACAGAATCATGGCTCAAAGGAATCAAACCTGGAAAAAAACCCAACAAGCGACGCAATAAAATCATGTGAAGTATTCCCACCAAACTATACACCATATAGAAACGACCGAGGAACACTTGGAGGAGGAGTCTTCATACTAGTAGAGAACAGCATCATCTCAGAAGAACAACCTAATTTAGTAACTGATTGCGAAATAGAATGGATAAAGATCAAAACAAAAAACAGTAAAGACATGTTCATTTCCTCATTCTACATGCCAAAAAGAAACAAGAAAGACCTACATGAACTTGAGAAATCCCTAGACAAACTCAACGGCCAAAAAAATGTTATAATAGTAGGAGACTTCAACTGCCCGGATATAGACTGGGACCAACTCAGAACAACCTCAAACGTCGACAATGAAATTCAACAGCAACTAATCAACACAACTAGCAATGTAGGACTCACTCAAATCCATGGGGAACCAACAAGAGGGGATAACATGCTTGACCTAGTATTTACATCAAATCCATCGCTCATCAAGTCATCGGTTAGTGTACCAGGTATATCAGATCATAGCATTGTTATCACTGACATGGAAATAAAACCGCACTATCAAACTACTAAACCTAGAAAATGCTACATCTATTCAAAAGCAAAATGGAACCTTCTACAGCAAGCTATTTCAACCATCACAGAAAACGTCAAACAAATGATCCAAAAACAAAACTCAATCCACACCACCTGGGATTACTTTAAAAAATCACTACATGAAAACATGGACAAATACATACCATCAAAAGAAATAAAATCCAAACATTCGGTACCATGGATCAAGCACAAAGAACGGAAAATGATAAAGAAAAAGAGCAGACTTTACCGACAGGCCAGAAAAACAAACAATTGGAACAACTACAGACATTTTCAGAAAGAATGTAAAAGACACTTCAGGAGAGCAGAGTGGGAATACATAAACAACAACATAACGGAAGGATTCAAAGAAAACAACTCTAAACCTTTCTGGAAATACATTAAATCAAAAAGACAGGACTCTTTTGGCATTGCTCCACTGAAATCAGGCAACAAAATGACTACGGACAGTAAAGAAAAAGCGGAATTACTTAACAAACAATTTCAATCAGTTTTTACTCAAGAAACAGATGATACTCTACCACCTTTGAGCAGAAAATCAAAAAGCAGAACCAACATCAGTGAAATCAAAATAAACGTAAAAGGAGTGGAAAAACTACTTAAAAAGACAAACCCAAACAAAGCATCTGGACCAGACAATATACCAAATAGAATCCTAAAAGAATGTGCTGAAGAGCTGGCGCCATGTTTTGCAGACTTGTTCCAACTTTCACTCGACTCCGGGGAACTACCAGAAGACTGGAGAAATGCAAATATCTCGTGCATCTTCAAGAAAGGGGACAAACATCTTGCAGAAAATTATCGCCCAGTGTCACTTACCTCGGTCCCATGCAAATTACTAGAGCACATCATATGCCGACACATGCTCAAACACCTAGAATCCAACAAAATTCTGACAACACTAAACCACGGATTCCGCTCGGGCTATTCCTGCGAGACTCAACTGATTACAACAATGAACGACTTCCTCCTAGAATATGACAACTCAAAACAAGTAGATATTGCCATCTTAGACTTCTCAAAAGCGTTTGACACAGTTCCTCACAGAAAACTATTACACAAACTTAAACACTATGGTATAAATGGAAATATTTTAAAATGGTTAACAGCCTTCCTTACAACAAGAACTATGAGAACAGAGCTCTCACTAGGATTTTGAAAGTAGGATTCCACACAGAAAATTTGGATTCCATCATCATAAAGTAGGATTTTGTACCGCTCGAAAGTCAAATGATTTCACAATAAAACTTTTCAACCTAAATTAGACAGTAGTTTCAAGGGCCATAGTTTTTCTTCCTAAAAAGTGGATATACCTAGACTTGTCCAGGGTTTTGAAAAAAAAAAAAAACAAATGAGGGGTTTTACCCCCCAAATTGAATCTTGTACCCCCAATTTTTGCAAGCAAGTTAAATCAACCTTCTATGTTTCTTATAGGAGGGGTACAAAAAAAGGTTTTTTTTTTTAAAGAAATTAGTTCGTATTAAAATCCACCCTAAATCTAGTATTATTAACACATTTAAATCAAAGCCCTGAAGGGCCTGAAAGTCGCTACAACAGAATTATTTGTAAAACAAGATTTGCTTTTCATGATCCTATCAGAGAATGCTTTGAAGTATTGAATGAAATGTATGTATGCCCCCACAAGGGTAAACCTTTAACAATTGAAGTAGTGCAATTGTAGTATTAATTTACATCAAGAATGAAAAGGGAAAATTGGCAATAACTCCACGAACATTATCAGCAGAGTTATATTTTTGTACAATACACTTCTACATAATGACACCATCCACCTATGAAGTTGCACGAATCTACCTCGCATAATTTTTAGTAATGCTCTTGACAAACAATTAAATATGAAAATCAACAAAGGGCAAAAACCCAAAAATATGATTGACAGAGTATCAATTCTTACCTATGAAGTTTTATGCAATGTAAACAAGACCTAGATCTCCATTTTAAGTACGCAAAATATATCTTGTCAAAATGACGATAAAGTTTATAAACGATGACCGAACTCGTGATTAGATCACATTCTTTAGAAACAAATTGAAAAAAAAAACAATAATAAAATGAAAGACAAAACAAGTTATAGAATATTTACAGAGAAACACAGCTTTATTTTTCATCCATATCTATATATACAAATTCATAATACCATAGGCTACAGCAAATCCATAGATAATTATATCGTTAAAATGAATGCTACATATGAAAAGCAGTGAAAGCTAGATCTATTTTCAAAATGTTAGATTGGTCCAATTTGTAGGTAATTTTGGGGTGTTTAGTGATTGGGAGTAAAAACATCGTAACTACAGATTTCTGAAAGGGGCCCATGCTACGTTTTTATGCTTCTGAACTATTCGGGAACTCATATTTGTACATGGAAAAACAATTTGCAATGCATAAAAACCTCAATCACGGCGAATATCCATCTTTCCTTTGCTATAGATCAATCCTTTACAAGCGTGTTTACAGATTCTATTTTTACTTCGAAACGAGACAAGGTCAAGGTCAACGAGACACATCCCCAGCAGTATTAACACACTGTACAACCGGCTGCGTCGATGACTGTGACCTTATTTGCGAGGGATGCGGGGAAAGGTTTATTTTGTAGAAGCAGTTAGCACTGAACATTTATACACGTATTTATCAACTATAGAATACCAAAGATCCTTTCGCTTATTCATAAAAGTAAATTAATTTGACATACCATGCACCTGACATCAGATGCCGAATCTGTCTTCGTTGACGACGCAGCCGTTGTACGGTGTGTTGAATCTCGCTGAGCACCGATGACGTACCTCTGACGTAATTGCCTTTTGAAGGTTGCGCATGTGTAACCGTTTAAAAACAAAAACCAAGGACAATAAAATGCGGATCTGCACGTTATTCATTGACTTGGATTTTTATACTTGATAAAGCTCAATGAGTGCTAACAATGGACCCCTTCAGGTTTGTAATTTCATACGTTTATATCTGGTTTGTAATTTTTGTGCCATTTGCATTTTCGACAGCCTAGCAGGTCCCCCTTTAATCTGTAGTTGTGATGTTTTGGCTGCATGTCCCGTAAATTGACTGGAATTGATACTAAACTAAATTCTGGGTAAGAACGATGTTTTAAAGGAAATATTTACCCATTTTGTTCTATTCAGATTTCCCAATTTCAGAAGATGTCACAGAAATTCATTGAATAAAATAGATCTATACTTCATAACGCATTCCTCACTTAACTAAAACCCCTCAAAATCAAACTATTTCATTTAAAACATCGACCCTGGGTGAAAGTTAGATACTTTCAAAACACTGAATTTTACAGCTGGGGGGCCATGGACCACAGGGCCCCCGATGGGTCTATGGAAACGCCCTGGCCAGGGGTCCACGGGGCCAGAGCCACCCGGGAGCTCTTGAGAAATAGCGTTTTCAACCCTCAGGAAGGCGTTCGTGACACTATAAATTCTACCATCTTTTGATGCAAGTTTTCCAAATCATTTATCACTCAGTTTCAAATTATAACTCAATATGATGCACTTTTTTACATCATTTTTTTTTTCAATTTCGAAATAAGAACTTATACGTTCTAGTATGCAATGGTGACCGTGATATTTCTCAAGATTGATATCATTTAGGTACGCAATATTTTACAGTCACAGAAATGAATAATCTCTAGAACTGTTTATTGCGGCAAGCCTAAAGTCGTGATTAATCGATAATTTGAGCCTCCAATAATGGTTTATTCACGAATTAACTTCCCCTCTCTTCACAAAAACTATTTTATTTCACGTTGATTATTCGGTGATTAATGATAAGAAATTTAATCGCAGAAACGTCGACTGAATCGACGGACGCTCGACAAATTAATTTAAATGGTAATTCATGCAGATTTTATGATGTAAAGTAGAAAATTATACATCTAGGTTTAGAAGGTTATATTGTTTTTTGTCGGCAAGCGATAATGTCATGATGATACGAAGAAAATGATACCTGTTAGTCTACTATCCAAACCAAAAAATCACCGGTAATAATCCAACTAACATATTTTGAAACAGTTTCCGAAATAACTGAGCAGGTGTTGGCGGTGTTTTTGAAGTCACTATTCCAGCCCAGATTGAGTAGACGCTACGTCATCAAGACGTCATATTGTTTTTTTAACAAAATGGATCCGACTGTATCACGTGCTTATTCATCTGAGAAGCATGTCAATCAACTAGTAAGTCAATGAATGGGCGGGGACAATTCTCTTTTTCAACCAATCTGTAGGCCTATAAATTTTACAAGCATTGCTTCATAAAAGATCTAGAACTTAAAGGGCAATCGTCAGAAAAGAAGCTTTACCCCGAGTCTCTCCCTTAATCGGTCACATTTTAGTGAATATTTATTAATAGAGTGTTGACCTCTACATTTTTAAATTTTAGAGTAGATAGATTTAAGAGACAGTTTAACTTCATAAAGAGTTTTCAAAAGAAGAACGAAATTCAAAGGGTAGACTATTTCAGTGTATTTAGTGAAAAGAAAATTTCTTGCAGATGTAGATCTACATGACTCGTGCTTATACTTGCTACTCTCTTAAAACAAAGTACAGTACATTACCTCTTATGAAATGATATGTAATTAGTAATGTATTTTGATGATCTAATCAATAGACATCGGCTTTGGAGAGTAATACTTGCCGACGTTCGTCTATATAACCTCTCTCTTAAATCCTTTCACAAACAAGACTTGATTCCGACGACAATCATGGGAACAAAAAGATTGGAAAACATTGAAAAGAAGAAATTGTCGATAACTAGCCATTTCTCCGTTCACCCGAGATACTTTCCATGATGTAATTCAATCCTTTTTAAGAAGTTATGTCGTATGCATGCAACAGCTTTCAAAATGGAGCAGTCTAAAAAATATTTCTGTTTTGGGGTAAACAAAATGACGAAAATTGAACATGAATGTAAATATCCATGAATTACACTTTGGGGCTAACGATTATCCATACATACACAAAAATCAAAACGTGTGGGCTGAAATATTTATTCTGATCTGAAACGAAGGTAAGGTTTTAGCTGCGATCTTTCGGGGGAACCGTATCATACAAAATGCCCGTGACTTGCAAAGCTGCTTTTGTGCCGTCTATGATCGCCTACCGGTCGCGAGATTCAACCCTGCAAATCAACAATTTCATTTCCGTAAATCCGGCGACGTAAAACCCTTTGTTTAAAGTAATCGTCGGATATGCACATCTTGCATATTTCGGGATCGTCAACATCACGGAACCAGCCGAGTAGTTAAGTCTCGTTTCTTTGATGTGGTCCCGTAGGTTTTCCCATTGATAAGCTGGCCAGGTGTGTAATAAAATGTTTTTTTTTCTGGTCTTCCCGGTATTGACTAAAATATTCATGAACCTGCAACACTACCCAGAAGAAGCTTTGAACTCGCCCTGGATTTTGTATTTTGGTCCTTGTCGAGTTGAAGGGCCTTGACGCGAATCCCGATCCTACTTACAACATAGCCACTTGCCCGTAACTCCAAAATCCAATCATTCAGATCATTTTCCTGTGGCTCATAGGGACTGATCCGAATAACCCTCCATTTCTGCGATTTTGGACAATCACAGATCTTTGTCTTGTTTTTTCGCCAGTCTCTCACTAGCTTTCCACTGATGCCGAAATCACTCTCAGCCGCACAGTTTTTCGAATTTTCGGCAAATTTGATCACACGATTTTTTAAACTATTGTCATCACCAAGTAATTGCAGATTAAAACAATATGCAGTTACGAGGTTTTCGAAGAAAAGTGACGACTGCTTGTTGTGTACAATTATGTCGTGTTTTAATTTAGGGCATATTGATTGCGAGATTACACGCTTGAAATGGCAAAACGATGCATATCAAGCAAGACACCTTGTTAAAATGGAATTTATTATTATAAAAAGAATCGAGCAAATGAGTATTCCGTCGTTGTCGTATGTTTATTGTCGCCGAGTCATAAAGTCGATGTCTATTTCCCCCACATTCTGAATAGTTTTTTTTCCTTGACTTATAGCCGAAGATATACAGTGTTGAATATTGACTATCTAAGGGAAGTAACTCTTTCATGAAAACTGTCTAATTTAAACCTGGTTATTTCCCTTAGACCAATATACCTCAGAAAACGGAATTATTGCGCGCGATAAATTTTCTCCGCCAAAAAGGTAGTTCTACATAAAACGTACAATTTCCTCGTTCAACAATGATTATTTGGCATGTCAGTTTAGAAATTGTAGAAAGTCGAATTTCAATATTAAATCAAAGTGTGGACAAGAAATCAGAGATCTACTTTGTCTCAAAACAGAAATACAGAAGAAGTTAAGAGGTCCGTCTTTGACCTTATTTGACCTGTCCAGAAAACTCGTACGGCACCAATAAGTCGCAGCGCGAGCGCTCAGCGACTTAAAAAGGAGAAGAAAACTGGTAAAGGTGAAGTAAATCTGATCAAATACAAATTGAGTTTCAAGTAATATAGAAATTGAGAGATTGATCAATGGTGCGTGAAAGGTAAGGGTCATGACGGCATGTAGTCCGTATCAAGGTCAACTGCTCAGTGGCGGATCCAGAGGGGGTTCGGGGGGTTCAAACGAACCCCCCTCTGTAGCCCGATTATTTCATTTTCATGCAGAAATTCAGTCAAAATTGTGTAATACTTAAAAAACGAACCCCCCTTTTTGTAAAAACGAACCCCCCTCACAAAAATCCTGGATCCGCCACTGAGTGCTAGTTACACAAAGAAATCTGTATCTATTTATAGACCAATTCAAAACTTTTACAAAAGTTTGGTAAGATATAATTTCTATTGGTGGATATTTTATTTGTTTAACCCTTTCCCAAACAACAGAATTTTAGGGTGATCCACTTCAAAAACTGCTACAAAAGACAAAATAGATGTTATTAAACATAGAATTTGTGTAAAATATGGCACAGAAAATATTGAGACAAAAGGAGAAACTGCTGGTTATCAGCAGTTTCTTTTTTTGTTTCAATGTTTTCCCAAGCCTTTTCTATAAGGGACGTCAAAACCAGGTCTTGTTTGGGAAAGGGTTAATTCTGAAGGTAAGAATGTGTTTCAATCATAACCCTGACCTGTAGATGGCTGGTTTGTTGTGACCTTTCTCTCTGTGGTTTAACTTTTTGCCATTTTCCCAAACAAACTTCAATAATCGTATATTTAAGGATTTGTACACAATATTATATAGCATGGAAAGTAAAGAGGCATAAGGAGAATTATGCTGGTTATCATCATTTTCTTTGTTTGCCTCAATGTTTAATTTTTTTCAAAAAGCAATTTAGGACGTCGCAAACTATAGACATGTCTTACTTGGGAAAGAGTTAAGCTGGTCTACAAACTTTCGGCATTTTCCAGAAATCAAATTTTACTAGCCTCGGTCAGACTACTGGCCAAATTTGCAATCCCCCCCCCCCTGAAAAAGAGATCGTATTTTACTCTATTTATGTCGTAGGTCAAATTTACATGTAGAATTTCTAGTCTTTAAAAAGACTCCCTTTACCAGAAGAAAATGAACTTTCACGCTAGTCATCAGCCGTAAACAGAGAATTCTGAATTTAATAATTTAGATTCAACTCCCATTTAACATGAAATATCGTAGTAAAAGTAGTCTAGGAAATACCCTAATTGTTTAATAGATAAAACATTATTATGTTTACATTGTCATGTGTAAAGAATTATGCAGTTTTGCACACGGCACTATTATGCTACCCGAGATTCTAAGCAGTGTAATGACTGATTTCTTACTCGTTCTTGTCCTTTCATAAGTTGCATCATTCTTGTTGGAATATGATAACAATTTAGGTAAACAATTGAATTCAATTACGGAAAGATTATTGGTTAATCAACTGCATCAATCAATCCTAATTTACAATCATCAAATAACATTGTCTGGTAAAGGCTAATTAACATTCATTTATGTCAGACTCCGCCTACAATTTCTACCGCTATTTGATCCCGATTGGCTGTAAGCGGTAATTAACGCCACGCCTACCACTTTAGTCTACCCGACTTAGATGTGGCCGATTATCGATTTTTCATGACACAATTGATTGCGTTGATTATCTAATATCTACAGCTGAGAACTGACAGTTAATTATCGTAGACAGTTGTGTACATGTTTAGATCTATAGACAGCCAATAGATAGGTTGAGGACCGGGACGCGTGCCTTGAAAAAAATTGCCATCCGTCGGAATCATTTGATAGGATTTTTTGTCGTCCCCTGAAAAAAGTTGTCGTCTCAGACGACAGTACTGTCGTTTCCGAGAGCCCTGGAGAACCACAGTTGAAGGGGAACACTCGGATTCGGTGCCTGTAGACTCTGGAGTCCCGCAAGGAACAGTACTTGGTCCTCTACTGTTTCTCTGCCACATAAACGACCTGCCAGAAGCCGTGACATCCAAAGTTGGACTGTTTGCTGACGACTGCCTCCTATATCGTACTATAAACTCCTTCAAAGATCAACTCGAACTACAAAAAGACCTTGAAAATTTGGAAACTTGGGCAAAAAATTGGGGAATGAGATTCAATGCAAAAAAATGTTACATAATGAGCATAAGGAAACAAATACCAAAATTCTACTCGCTTGACAACCACATACTCGAAGAAGTAAATGACAACCCTTTCTTAGGCCTCCAAATATCATCTGACATGAAATGGACAACCCACATCAACAAAGTGGTAAAAAAAGCAAATTCAACACTTGGTTTCTTGAGGAGGAATCTAAGGCACTGTAACGAAAGCTGCAGAAAAACAGCCTATGTCTCCATGGTGAGATCTCTGATGGACTACGGATCAGTCATATGGGACCCGTATCTACAAAAAGATATCTACAGGCTAGAAAGAGTCCAACGAAAAGCTGCCAGATTTATCAAACAGGACTACAGAACTCAACAAGACGGATTCATTAAAAACACTCTGGAAAAACTGGAACTACAACCACTCGCCACAAGAAGAAAAAGCCTTAGACTGATAATGCTGTATAAGGTGGTTGAGGGGTTGGTGCCAGGGCTGCCAGCAGACGAATTTCTGAAACGATCAAGACCAAGGAGAACAGTGAGAGCCAGAGAATTCAAAGACTGTGAATCAATAAACATTGTCAACAAGAGTGCCACCGTCACAATATACGCCGCCACTTATAAAACTTGAGACAAAAAAATGACATTGACAAGGATTTATGAATATTCACTGAAAAACCTGTAAAAAAATTGTGTTCACAAAAAGGTTTTTATAAATATCCAGTGAAAAACCTGGAAGGAATTGCGTTCACGAGGCTAAAATATCATTAAGCCCCAGAGACTAAGATTCAAGGGGGCATAATTCAGGCAAAAATCAATGAACCATAAAATCCTTACTTCATGCACATCTACCAATTAAGGTAATAACATCCACCAAGTTTCAGTCCCAGAGACTAAGTTTTAAGGGGGCATAACTCTGGAAAAAATCAATGAACCATAAAATCCTTCCTACATGCACATCTACTAATTGAGGTGATAACATTGACCAAGTTTCATTAAGATCCAGCCAGAAACTTAGGAGGAGTTGCGTTGACAAGGCTGCAATTTCAATAAGCCCCAGAGACTAAGATTGAAGGGAGCATAACTCTGGCAAAAATCAATGAACCATAAAATCCTTCCTTCATGTACATCTACCAATTGAGGTGATAACATTGACCAAGTTTCATTAAGATCCAGCCAGAAACTTAGGAGGAGTTGTGTTGACAAGCCTGCAATTTCAATAAGCCCCAGAGACTAAGTTTTTAAGGGGCATAACTCCGGCAAAAATCAACGAACCATAAAATCCTTCCTTCATGCACATCTACCAATTGAGGTGATAACATTGACCAAGTTTCATTAAGATCCAGCCAGAAACTTAGGAGGAGTTGCGTTGACAAGGCTGCAATTTCAATAAGCCCCAGAGACTAAGTTTTTAAGGGGCATAACTCAGGCAAAAATCGACGAACCATAAAATCCTTCCTTCATGCACATCTTCCAATTGAGGTGATAACATTGACCAAGTTTCATTAAGATCCAGCCAGAAACTTAGGAGGAGTTGCGTTGACAAGGCTGCAATTTTAATAAGCCCCAGAGACTAAGTTTTTAAGGGGCATAACTCAGGCAAAAATCGACGAACCATAAAATCCTTCCTTCATGCACATCTACCAATTGAGGTGATAACATTGACCAAGTTTCATTAAGATCCAGCCAGAAGCTTAGGAGGAGTTGCGTTGACAAGGCTGCAATTTCAATAAGCCCCAGAGACTAAGTTTTTAAGGGGCATAACTCAGGCAAAAATCGACGAACCATGAAATCCTTCCTTCATGCACATCTACCAATTGAGGTGATAACATTGACCAAGTTTCAAGAAGATCCAGCCAGAAACTTAGGAGGAGTTGCGTTGACAAGAAAAGTGGACGGACGTACGGACGGACGGACGGACGGACAGACGGAGAAGATGACGCCAATATACGTCCGCCTCCGGCGGCGTATAAAAACCAAATAAAAAACAACTCCAAGTGCTTCGATACAATACACGCAAAGACTGTGCAATATAAACATTCCTTCTTTCTGAAAACAATAACAGAGTGGAACAAATTGCCAGAAGAAGCAGTTAGCGCCAAATCAGTGGGGGCATTCAAATCCGCCCTAGACACTTTAATTCACCAAATCTAATCGCGCACTCCCCCCGTCGCGTTAAACCCAGAAGTGGGATCTGCGACGTAGAGATACAGATACAGATACAATCAGCTAACATCATTAACACAAGTTGTCATTCCCATCCATTTACAGTTGCTATTATGCTTACAGTTGGGAAAAACAATCATTCTGTTGACATTTTCGTTTCAATTATTTCTACAGCAAGCAGACAGCATGGTTTGTGACACAATAAGCAAATACTTTTGAAATATGCTTGTTGGATTGGTTTATTGAAGCCTATCAGCAAGTGTCTTTGAAAACAGGGTGAATAATCACTCACCATGAAACTTACATTCTGAATGTAAACAATAAAGTTATAAGCCAAGGGGCAATTACATCCTTACTTAACCAGTTTTAACCAACAAAATGTAATTTCATTGACTTAGAAATATTTGTTCTTGTCAAACAGAGAACCTTTTCATCATGACAAATATCTTTTTAAAGCTATTTCCATTCTATGAATTCAGTGCGTGCATGCACCCTTTACCCAGAATTTGCGTGCATGATTTTTCTTTTCTGTACGTGAATTACGCACATATGTGCGTGAATGGGACCTCTGTTATTCCTGTAGCACTCGACGTCGTAGCCCGGAATATTCCGTGAACAGCACGACTAGGGTTAAAATGATTCAAAGATCAATATTTGACAACATCCCAATGAACTGGCCCATTCGTCTGCTTCAAAGTCACATGACAGTCATGTGATGCCAATATTTCGGTAGGTACAGGGTGTTTCAAAAGTGGTGGTATCTTAACGATTTTTTTGGTTTTTTTTCTTAAGAATAAGATTTTCATTTCTTTTCATTTGCTTTCTTTTTTCAAAAAACAGTGCAAAGGGTTTGATGAAGATATTAGATAATTCAATTTAGAAATATATTTAGCCCTCTCACCCTAGTCTTATTTCACTTGCAGCTCAAAAAAAGGACCTCAGTCTGGCTTGACAGCTTGGGTTTCAGAAGTAAACAGGTGTCATGACTCGAGATTACATTACATAAAATGTCCATTTAGTTAGAATTTTTAAAGACAGACACAGAAAGGGTAGTTCTCGTTCAAAAGGGTCAAATTATCCCCGAAAAGTAATCCTTACTGGCAATCTCAGCTCAGGAAAGGTATGAATTCCTCAACGTTGAGGAATTCGTTAACAGTTAACGAATTCCTCAACTCAAAGTTAACGAATTCGTTAACTCTTGGCTTTAAATTGAAATAGGCATTAGTTTACAAAAATCAGCATTGAGATACTGGTATTTTATGAAACTTTGAACAAAAATAAAACTTTTGGTCCAAGCATAAAAAATTTCAACCAAGCATTAAAAAATGGCATGCCAAAAAAGACAGTCCCCATTGATTTGAATAGGCAGAGAATATAGGAGTTGAGGAATTCGTTAACTCTGGGCCTGATTTTAAAGGTCAATAAATTTAGTTTGACTCATATTTTTTCCTATTTTGTGGTTTTAATGTGAAAAGTAGACATCAATTATCAATGTGTGTCCGATTATTTTCAATCTCTTGTCTTTATTTGATAGAAAAAGACGAAAAACATGCCCATTCAAAATGCATTGAAATTGAGTCAAACAGAGTTAACGAATTCGTCAACATGTTAACTAATTTGTTAACGTTAACGAATTCAGACATTTCCCGAACTGATCTGACAGAAGCCTCATCCGCCTGTCATGGGCAAAATCTGGCATTATTTACGACGAATCATCTTAAATTCGAACAGAATGTGTAATTCAAACTTTCAAAATTTAAAGTGACACTAAATAATCACTTTATCGGGTAAGATAGATTACATAAATTAGTTAAAAAGTTGCTCTATACTCACAGGCATGTTTACAGTTTTGGTGATTTCTGATAAAAGGAAGTAACGCGGGGCTTACACGTGAAATATCAGCGGGGAAAAACAGTCGGGTTCTATTTATATTACACGAATTTTGCTCTATTCTAAAAATAATATGTAAACCGGAAGTCTTGCACAACAGGTCGAAACTACCCCAAAGTCTATTTTTAACTGAACGAAAAATAAAAGCCTTGACCTGTTGCGCAATCAAATTAAATATTCTCGTCTGCATTTAAAAATGTATTCCGCAACGGCATCGCAATAAATCGTCGTGACGGCTGCAGTGAAGTTCAGAAAAATCTGTCAGAGCACGTGAATATAAAGAAATAAATAAACAAGATGCCCATGATGGCCCTAGGTCGCTCACCTTCAGGAGATTTGTTGCATTGTTGAAATTAAACACTTAGACCTGAAAAGCAGCAAAAGAAGAAATGTTTCAATAAAGCCCCTTCTCTTGTGTTTTTCAAATGAATGTAACAAAAATTCAGCCTTTTTAAAAGTATTTGCTCTTTTGCCCTTTATCAATACTGCTGCACTAATAGGCAGTGGTTTAAAATTTAAATATTAACAAAATTCTTCTAACAAATTTGAAAGCCCTTCACCAAAGGATCATTCATGTGAAGTTTCAAGAATATTGGCCAACTGGTTGGGCAGTAGAAGATCTAATTTTTAGAATATTTGGCTATTTTCCCCTTTTCTCATGCCGCGGCAGCCAGAGTTTTTGATGGAACCGATCGAGTTGATTTGCTCGGCAATGGGAACGCGGCTTTAGGTAACTTTTAAAATGTTATACAGCAAATTTGAATATGGTACTTGGGGGGAAATCCGTATCAGCAATACGTTGCGGAAACAAAGAAATTGTAGGCCTACGAAAAATAACCAAATCATTAAAATCTAACCCAATGAACTCACAGATAGATAGAATGACCATTTTGAAATCAACGGATCATTCTAGTGAGAAGAAGATTTTTAGAAGATTTGGCTATTTTCCCCTTTTCTCATGCCGCGGAAGCCAGAGTTTTTTATGGAATTAAATTCTTTTAACAACTTTGAAAGCCCTACACCAAGGATCTTTCATGTGAAGTTTCAAGAATATTGGCCAACCGGTAAGACAGAAGAAGATTTTTAGAAGATTTGGCTATGTTCCCCTTTTCTCATGCCGCGGCAGCCAGAGTCTTTGATGGAATTAAATTCTTTTAACAACTTTGAAAGCCCTTGACACAAGGATCATTCATGTGAATTTTCAAGAATATTGGTCAACTGGTTAGGCAGAAGAAGATTTTTAAAAGATTTGGCTATTTTCCCTTTTCTCATGCCGCGGCAGCCAGAGTCTTTGATGGAATCAAATTCTTTTAACATATTTGAAAGCCCTTCACCCAAGGATAATTCCTGCCAAGTTTCAAAAAGACTGGTCCACTGGTTTGGGAGGAGAATATTTTTTTAAAGAAATTGTGGACGGACGGACGACCGGACGGACGGACGGACGACGGACTACGACCGATCACAATACCTCACCTTGAGCACTTCGTGCTCAGGTGAGCTAAAAAGTTTTAGATCTAACTTTATTTTTTCCTGTTCCCTCTAGGCCTACTTTCTTTACACATTCCATTCAATTTTCCTGTCTGCTTTAGATCTGCATTTCAAACTGAAACAGTCTTAAAATTCTTCAATTTGGAAAGAATAGATGACATAGATGAAATATGTATACTAGAGGAAAGAAGAAACGCAACAACTGTTTTTTGTTATTTCTTTTAATTCTTTTACGTTATTGAGTCAAAATTGTTACTGATTATTGCTGAGAACATTATCTTGATATTGATCTTTGATTTTACGTTAGATCATGTCTTACGTGTGAGATAACGTCAAAATAGACGTTTACAAGTTTCTCACACGCAAACCTTTAAATATCCAAACTTTACATAAAACTCTTTTCATTTGTGCAGATGCACGTTGACTCGACGAAAGGCAATAATTTTCGTTTTGATTTTATCCCTCTTATCATTTTGCGACTCATTCAAAGACGTCGTCCGCCAGCAATTGTAATGTTTACGAATGGAATATCGCAACCCGCAATCGCTGCTGACTTTGGTTTACAACGGTTGAAAAAATATTGATTGAGATAACATCTTAGAACGAACGGAACAACTGACAGTCGCCGAAAAAGCGGTCGTCAACGTCTAACGTCACGACGTCAAGGCCATAACTTTAGCTCATTTTACCTACGGAAACAAATTCTCTTATCGAGAAAAAATGTAGATGCTATTCATGGACAGTACAGCAATCAAATTTCAATCAGGAATCGTAAACGTCAGTTTGGATTGCGTGCAAGAACGCATTTAACATTGACGCCAAACCGCTCTGATTTAAACGCATATTGATGGCACGTAGAACACGTGACCTTGATGAAATTTTGACACTAGAAAGTCAAATGATGAAGTTTTATTATGCATTGAAGAAAATACTCGAATGGGGATGATTTTGAGAAAAACAAAAACAAAACGTATGTTCAAATTAATTTGTTGTTGCGTTTCTTTTTTCCTTTAGTATATATATATATGCCGTTTGGTATAGGCGTAATCTCTGCTAGTTCTAAAGTAACGCAGGTAAATTGCGTTTTAATAAATTGTTTCTAGATCTAGTAGACTATAGGTAATTCTAAAAAAAAATCCCTTGACATTAAACTCTTCAATGGGTTTCTAAATATATTTTGGATACTTTCGCACACCGGGGCACTTTGTTACACTTTTTCAATTTTTGGCCATAACTCAACAATCATTTTGTCCTATCTAACTTCTCCCTAGTGTTCCACCTACTTTTTGGACCAATGCAATTGCAGTGTATTTTAAAATTTCGCCGCTCTATTTCACATAAACGGACTGCAGGATCGTTTATGTGACGTCTATACATAGCCACACCCAGTCTCCAATATCGCTAGCGAACACTAAGTCAGATAGAGTCTGCATAGTAGATTCTACGCGATATATAGGCCTACATTCAATGCACTGCGCGCATTTGAATGTTTATTTCGTGTAGAATCTACTATATAGCATCTATATAGTCAGGACAAAATTCTGAAAAAGTCGCTTAGTTTTTAAGGTATAGGCATTTTGTGAAGAAAAGGGTTTGAGATTGATTCTAAAGGTATTTGGGTATGCTGAGTCCGAAAAACAATGTTGCCAAGCTGAAAAATGGCTCCTTCGTCATCTAATTTGCATATTTTCAAAATGGCCACCAAAACCTCAAATATGCAATAATAATGTTGTTATATACTCGGCAAAACTGCTAACGCATCACTCAGATCTTTGTTAATATTTTTTTAACGAATATACAGAAAACCTTCAAATTTTGCACATACTGACTACCACCATTTGATAAGAGATCTATGAAATTGCATAGTAAATGTTACCGTATCTTGTAAAATATTGAACTTTTAATAACGACACCCTTAATTCTAAAATTCATAAAGTCTGAAATTTGATTAAAATGGAAAATTCACGCATAACTTTCAAACCTTTTGTATAGGCTGAAAGAGTTTCTGTTTACAAAAGTTAACTTTTTTTTATGGACGCGTAATGTATTCCCACAGAGGCATTTTTACATCACTAGTGCCTTAGGTATCATTGATGGCGTCGACGGCGACGTAGGTTATGTAGACAAAAACGTATCGGTCTATATCTTATGCACTTTATAAGATGCAGTCTTGATATTTCACACATAGACAGGCCCCAGCAAGACCTTTCACCTGACACTATAAAATTTGACCTTGTGACCTTGACATTGAAAAATTGACATTTTCTTTCAAAAAGGTGCGTCTATGCGAGCTACGTTGTCCCGGAACAGCCCTTGTTATGTTAGATAGAAAATTAATTTGTCCAGACTTTAATTTCACAATGAACCAGCTTTCAAAATCAATTAAAACAAAAATGATTGAAAAAGATCACACGTTACACGAGCCGAAAAACTGTTTTGGCCCCCTTTCGTATGACACGGTCACATAAGAAAGAAAACTTAGAAATAGTTTTATGAATGAGTGCAGAAACTTGTGGGATAAACATTTGCCAAATTATAAATCTAAATCTTTGACAATAAAGAAGTTATGCAATTTGAAAAAGTGATGCGTTAGCTCTTTTGCTGAGTATATATCATTTTTTCGACATCTTTTGTTCTAAATATCGCAAATTTCCTGTTAACAGACTAAAACTAAATGATTTATTTGGTAATTGAGAAAAAAGAAATATTTCTTTTTGAAAATTACCGTATAAATGGCAATAAACCCCATGGAAACAATGACATTTATCTACATTTTATTTTCCGGTGTGAAATGCAGTAAACTTATTCAAAGTAGGATTTTGAAAATGTTATGCATTAGAGGTAAAGTTTGTAAGGCAGATATGATAAAGAACACAAATTTTAGCACAGCCCCTTTGAATATGTACTAATTATTTTTGCATTCCTCAAACACGCCTATTTAAAAACCATGCAAATAATTGTTCACATAATTTTGCCAAAATAATGATAAATCCTATCCACTATATTGAAATCATGATTTAATTAAACTTGTTGCAAAGCTACCCACAATAAATTATTAGATAATCAATGTCCAAAAATCTTGGAAAACGGTTTACCGTGTTTATTCCAATAAAGTGTAGTGTAGTGTGGGGAGATCCATTTTGTTGAAAATTCCATTTTTTGCACTTTCATATACACTCATGATTCCAAACTGCTGAAGATATAGCTACTAAGATCGTTTTAATTTACATTTTGCTATCCTTGAGAATAGAATTGTGTATGATTATTTGAAATTGAACACATATTAAACAGGTAACCAACTTAGGCACTGGACAATATTAAAAAGTACCATTATCTTAGATTTCAAAATTTGTTAGATTGAAAAATTAGTTGTGTGTGGCAAACCTAATTCACTATGGTATGTTGAACTTCAATTTTCCAGGAGAAAAAAACATTTGTTCATTTTGACACTATTTCAAAGAGGCAACTTATTGATCTACCTACGATATAGATAATACTAGAAACTTGATATATTGACAAATATTATGTAATACGGATTTTGTAGTCAACAAATACACGTTACATAAACTTTAATGATTGAATAGGGTTAAATTGTCAGTACTATTACAGTGACAGGTGCACATATTCATCATGTTCCTGACATGTTTCGAACAAGTACAACATCCAATCAAAGTCAATAGCGGCTGCAATCACATGTACATGTAGGATATATGTAAGCGATTCACCCTTTGGTTACAGAAGTTTTGTAATACGTCAAAAAAGATTTTTGCATCCATGGGTTCGAACCCACAAGCCCTGGATACATACTCTCTGTTGTTATTTATTGAACTATTGCAGCTTTATCCGAAACTATTAGAACTATAACATCTATTTGATAATAATACGTAAAGTATTGACAGTTTCATTGAGAGACCCTATCATTGGTTGTGCACTGCCGAAGGAAAGACATGTAGCATTTGTATAAAAAAAATCTCGTTTTGAGCTGTGGTCATTACAAGGGCCTTATCATTTGTCATGAATTGTCATAAATATAAACTATGGATTTCTTGGTGTATACCCCCATGTATTCAAAGTTGACACATGTTCAAAATGAATATTCAAATATGTACGTCACACCAGGACATTAATAAGAATTACCTAGACATAGGCATTGGCGTCTTTAATGCTCAACATTTCTTCACACAAAGCAACTTTAACTGAAAGCCAAGTAAGAAGGAAATAATTATGATAAGAGAAGTGGTTTTTCGCCTGATACTGCACAGAGACATTAATAGCTTCACAATTATTGGCATGAAGGAATCAAATTCTGATATTTCAATTTCGCTTTGTCATATAGTATGTTTGAAGATTACAAGCTTATGTTCAAGTATTAACCCATAATCTGCAGATGTTTACATCAATTCCATCGATTCTCAAGTAAGAATAATCTCAAAAAGGAACACAAGTCTTAATATTCAGCTCCATCTGTTACGAAAGTTTATTTTCTTTGAATGCATACTTATTAGAAATTAAATAGCTGAAAAATCAGATAAGTTACACGGAAAGAAACATTGTAATAATGTTTGGAAACTAGTGTTATGTATGTTTCCTATAATACATTATGCTATTGAACAGAATAAAAATATTCTGTCCAATGACTTCGTTGCTGACCCAACATTTGCAAAATGTTATTTAAATGTAGTCGATTTTAAGACTTTTCAACGTTCTAAGATGAGCTATTCTAGTATGTCAAACATAAAAGCAGGTAAAATACATTTTCAAGAAATATCATATGGATTGGTCAACCTGTATGGGTAGATTATGAAAATTCGCATCATATTCACTTAGTTATTCTATCTGTAGTATGTACCTAACTTTACCTAATTGTTAATTTCTCATTAAATTTATAGGAAACAAATCTTTGATGCAAATCTTGGTACCAACGACACAATCCTTTTTTCTGCCCAGAAAATACAATGTGCATACCACTTAGTAAACTCTAATTGTCCCTATATTGTTCTGATGTCTGAAATATCTAGCATGGACCCTTTAAGAAGACAGGGAAATGTCTAATCACCAGCGAGAACATAAATTTTGTACAGGAGTTATGCGCTAGCACTTAACGTTTGATTATACGAAGGCAGCAATCTTATATTTGAAAATTGGACACAATCACGTTCTTTGGCATGCAACTCAATTTAAAAAACCGTTTATAGGGTGTGTTATGGGTTTTATTGGAATAAGTACGGTGCTTAGCTCTTATGACATTTTCTGTTTTCAAACCAATTCTGGTATAAATGAAATCAGATGATATTTTGCCATAATGCAAGTGGGATTACGGAGCTCATTCCAATCTAGTCATAAGTACCAAAGACGTGTAAAAAAATATTTAACTTAGCTTTATTTTGAAAATGACCGAAATTATTTTATGTAGGCTAAATCTAAAATACCAAGTTTTTTTTAATCAAAATGTATATGTAAACGTCTAAAATTGTATTGTTGATTAAAGTTGTTTGTTTAAACGGCACTTTTTAAAATAAATGATATAAAATGATAAGTAAATTCAATGTGAAAGTGATATTCTGTATGTTTTAAAATGTTTTATTGCCAGTAATACGGTAAAAGATTATAAAAAAAAATAGTGCCAGCGTGGTTCTATTTACTTATCAAATTATTTACTCATTAGTTTTAAGCAGTTTAGAGCAAAATATCTCAACAATTTGGTTAAGGTTATGCCAAAAACTTGAAAGTGATATTCAGTATGTTTGAAAATGTTTTATTGCCAGTAATACGGTAAAAGATTATTTAAAATAGTGTCAACGTGGTTCTACTTAGTTTTGAAATTAATTACTCATTAGTTTTAAACAATTTATAGCAAAATTTCTCAACAATTTTGTTAAGAAAAAACCAAAAACTTTGATACTATATAGCGGATTTTATGTTTTTGGCGGCCATTTTGAAAATATGCAAATTAGCTGCTGGTGAAAGAGCCATATTTGTTCCTCATTTACGTGGTAAACCATTTAGTTTAATCAGTTTACATGAAATTTTCGATATTTAGAACAAAACATGTCGAAAAAATGATACATAACAACATTATTATTGCATAATTGAGGTTTTGGCGGCCATTTTGAAAATATGCAAACTAGATGATGAAGGAGCCATTTTTCAGCTTGGCAACATTGTTTTTCGGATTCAGCATACCAAGATACCTTTAGAACCGACCTCAAACCCTTTTCTTCACAAAATGCCTTTAGGTGATAACTTTTCTAAATTCGTGCCCTGACTACTAGACTACTAGTATCTAATACGTATTACTAAATGCACGCCGATTATTGCATGACTTCTTGTTGTCGTGGTATAAACACAATTCAACCATATAATGATGGCGGTGTGTGTAGCAACTTGTCCCACTGCAGGGGCAAGATGGCCACAAATGTAGTCTACTGTATCGGGGATAAATTGTTACACGAAAGTTTTATGCGTTTTACGTATATCTAGTTAGGCTATAGGCCTACTATTTCTTTAAAGTGATAGTTTACAGATAATTTTTCATAACTTTTATTTCTTTTGATCTGAAAGAGCATACTTATTTTCTTATGAAAATACTAAAAAAAAAAAAAAAAAAAAAAAAAAAAAAAAAAAAAAAAAAAAAAAAAAAAAAAAAAACAGGCCAAAAGGACTGCGCCGTTTACGAGAAATATATATTTTTGTGATAAAATTAATCAAAATGACGTGGACAACAGTTCAGATTTACATGGAATCTTTACATGGAATCTCTCATTTCTGTCTCAACTTATTTTTTCGCTATATTATAAGTAACAACTTCAAAAAACTGTTAGCATTTACACGCATAAGAATAGCCCAGGCCTAACAAATCTTGTCACCAAGGCATAGATCTAGCCTAGGCCCTACTTTTAAAATATGAAAATGGAATGTTATGATCCCTCTAACCCTTTCCCATACAAGACCTGGTTTTGACGCCCCTTTAGAAATAGCTTGTGAAAACATTGAGACAAAAGAAGAAACTGCTGATGACCAACAGTTTCTCCTTTTGCCTCAATGTTTTCTATGCTATATTTTACACTAATCCTGTCTTTTTCAACATCTATTTTGATGGTTGTAGTAGCTTTTGAAATGGATCATGCTACTATTTTTCCATTTGGGAAAGGGTTAAAGATTGAAATTGCGAAGACATAAACATAAATAAACCTAGGGCGCGTTCCCATTGCTGACCAAATCAACTCGATCAAGCGATCGATTAGGCCTATTGATCGAGCGTGGTCAAGAATGATCGGTAATTAATCGACAAGAAATAAAGAAGAAGTCGTGTAAATACATTTGATTGAGTTTAATCGATTTTGATCGGGGAATTTAGGCGATCGAGTTGATTTGGTCGTCAATGGGAACGCGGCTTTAGGTAACTTTTTTAATGTTACCCAGCAAATTTGAATAGGCCTATGGTACTTGAGGGAAATCAGTAACAGGAATACATTGCGGAAAAAAGAAATTGTACGAAAAATAACCAAATCATTAAAATCTAACCCAATGGACTCACAGATAGATAGAATGACCATTTTGAATTCAGCAGATCATTCTAGGGCGTAGGCCTAACGTTCCTGTTCTGATCAGCCTGGGTAGTCTGTGCTACCTGTTAACTCTTTCCCAAACAGCAAAATTTCCGACTTTTTCAATTTGAAAGAAGTTACAGAAGACAAAAATCATGTTAATACAGATAGGCCTTATTATTTGTGTCGAATTTAGCATGGAAAATAATGAGACAAAAGGAGAAACTGCTGATTATCAGCAGTTTCTTCTTTTGTATCAATGTTTTCCCAAATCATTTTTTCAAAGACGTCAAAACCAGGTGTTGTTTGGGAAAGGATTAAGGTCGATATCTTTTCCATTTACCGCCATAACACTATCCCACAAGGCCGTTCAGATATATTGGGACCTTTTTATTGCGTTCGGATGATAAAACTTGGTTTACTGTGTTTAAAACAATAAATACGTTAGAAATCATTGTTGGAAAAGATGAAAATGCGTATCACGCGGCCAAAAAATTAACAATACTGTATATTAAAGTTGCCCTATACAAAAGTAACAACTTGCCCAATTCGCCTTTTTGAACTTTCAGATTATCTCATCATGTATATAAACAGTGTTGTATTTGTTGACAAGATCGATTTCAAAGAAAGATAGGCCTTGATTTATTTTGTCTGTGAAAACATAAAAATGTAGGCCTATGATAAGCTACCCGGGTGAACGGAGTAAAACGAAAATTTTAAAGACAACACCAAATTTACGTGATGCGATTTTCTCAGATTTCCGATCATAACTTGGATTCTTGTTTATATCTCCAATAGTGGAGGAAATAGGTGAAAAATCGTGCACTTTTTGATAAAAGCATGAAACTTGGCACACACCTAGATGGGTCCAAAACAAAAAAATTTAGAGGTAGTGCCAAGCCAGATTTGCCCTGTGAGGGCGGCCATCTTGTTTTTCAAAATGGCGGCCAATAAACACCATTGAGGGCAAAGTAAACCTTTGTTGATTAAAACTATTGCTTAAAACCACTCAAAATATTATATTCAATCAAAAAAGCAATCAACAAGACATTCTGAAATGTTACATTGCTCTTATGTTTAGAAATGGCAGCATTTTTGCCAAGATGGCCGCCATTTTCCCTTTTAGAAGCTATTTTATGAAAAGATGGAAAATAAGAGTTTTTGTTCTGAAATTTTGAACCGAATTCATAGTTTGTAATCAAAAGGGACATTGAAATAGAAAATTTAAAGCTGATTTGTGTTTTCATCGGTTAAATTTTTAATATGGCATCCAATATGACATGTGACTAAAAAGGATATTTGATCAAAACATTTGAATTAGTGAATATTCACTGTAATTCATAGCTGGTTCTTTGGATTTAAATCTAAAAGACAAATAAGAACTCTCATTTTAAAGCAGATGATTTGTGTTTAAAATGGTTTGCTATCCAAAATGGCAGCCATATTAGTATTTTCAACTAAATATAATTTATACCAACCTAAATACGAGATTTCGCTGACTTGCCTTGTTTTATTCCAGAGATTGGGCATTTTATTGCCCAATTAATGCAGATTTATATACAAGTGGATATGATATCCCCAGGTATTGCATCTAAAAAGGCTGCCATGTATGATGGTATTTAAAAATATTGTTTAAAAACCAATGGTATGTATAAAATACCTGTTTCTTATAGCTAGAAGGCACTAGAAATGTTTTTAAGCGATATATGTGTTTGCAATGACGAAGCTGCCTATTTTATCTATAAAATGTATCTAATCGAAAAATGAAAAAAATGTATTCTTGAACCAATATTTGGTACTGGATTAATCTTAGATACATTCGGGTTGCCATTCTAAAGCAATGACCGTGTGCATTTGATTCTTTGATATTAATTGATATAACAACTATTATATTTTCCCAAGTAGAACACATTATAAAGGAAGAAATCAATACAACCTGTATGTCACAAACCAGTACTTTTAGCATATATGAAAAGATCATCTTTCTATGGCTATCCGGAGAACCAAAAACGACTACTACAAACTGTTAACTATAGAAAGAACATAGCAATTGATAACGATGATTTGTTTTATCAGCCAATCGTTTTAATGCTTTTAAATACTTCACATACCATTGCTCGGCCACAAATTATCATTTCGGAAGGAGTTTGCTCTACCTGGGTACCTCTAGTCCATTCAATATTGTTACATCTTATCTAGAATGGGCATCTAAGATAGAAACTGGCTTCTTCCTGATTTGTAGCTGCTACTGTTGAGGCACTTATAGATCACCCAGTTTTCTCAAGCCCTCTCTGTCGATGTCTTGACATCTGGCTCAGCTTCAATCAAGTCAATGATGTGATGTTGTCTTCCAACGTTTTCTATCTTTGTTCATTCCCTCCTGACTATTCTCTGGGGCAATGCCTGGGTAAATCCACGACTTCCAACAAAACTGTACCATATTTTAGTTTATGCAGATTGATTGTAGTGAGTAGATCTTCAGTGGAAAAAAAGTGATTGTATTATTTAGTTTTTGACTTTCTAATAAGTTATGTTGTCCTTGAAAGAGGTACTAAGCCAGATCTCATTTCGATGACATGAACCGCTTTTAATGTACCGGTATGCAGGAATTATCTATGTTCTGCAAATTTAAAGGGGTGTACATGGGAGTGCATGAGCTGAGTTGGATGTCTTGTTATCCCGAAATAATGTTTTTGATTTCTTTTGTAGCTTAAAGACAAACGATCTTGAAGTTAGTTTATAATCTTTCTTTTGTTCTATGTGACTTTCTCTGTGTAGAAGCCGGGCCAATTGATGAAATGGCTACTGTGGAAGCATTTCTGTTACAGATATTAAAGATAGGGTACATTGGCGAAAAGAAGAAACAAAAGCCACAAACTGACATAAATGTTTAGTCTGCCAAAAAGGGCAATGTTGACTGACTGACATATACCAGTGTCGGTGAAGTTCGAGCATTATCATCTATGTAATGGTGTAATTCTTGCACTCAGAATCTCTTCAAGATAAAGTATAGTAGAACAATTTTTAAGTAATCGACTTCCGGGAATTACGCCAAATCTAAGCTACACAAGGCTTTATCTCCAAGTTGGACTGCACATTGTCTTACACAACAGTTTGCTCAGATAATATCTTATGTACTTGCTTCGTGTTTTAGTTCTAAAACCACCTTTACAAGCACTTTTTGTTACCTAAAAAAACTTGAATGTTGTCAGCTCTTGATTAGATAAACTCTCTGTTTAGTCCTCAAACTTTTTTCAAAGCAATCACCCTCCTAATCAGTCGCTTTTCTATATATGGCATAACTTTTTAGTGATATCTCGTACTGGTATTTCAACTACTCCTTAGAGACATTACTTTCACTAAAAAGGGATCTTCTGTGATATACATGCATCACTTTGTCATCATTACAAACTTGTCAGATAAACATGTTTATTGCAGGTGGAGACTTTTGGTTCTGCCCTTGACTAGTGTGTCGAAAAGTCGGCTTCTGCGAGGCTTTTAGGAACCCTTAACAGATACGGCACATCCCGATTTAAATAGCACACTTGATTATCTATCTGTATCAGGAGATCACTCCCAAGGAAAGGAACAATGTTTTTATCAGTCTTGAACACAAACAACTACATGTATATTACTTATTATTTAGATGTGTATGACTTTGTTTTGGGTCTAAACAATTTCAGTTTATGCCGATACTCTTAGATAAATCTTGATTTAATCGATACATAGCAAAACCATTCAGAAACGACAGTAGATGATCCTAGAATTGTAAAAGTTGCGTGCATAATTATGTAGTATTAACCATGTAACAAGGAAGCTGAAGTATACTGATATTTGAACATGCAACCCACCATGATACTGTATTCAGGATGCCTACGATGTCCTTTTTAAAGATAATTGTTTGTGGCACTCATCTCAGATTCTTTACGAAAGCCACAATAAAATGGGATTAATACATCTTAAGTTGAAACAGATAATAATCAGTTAAGGTTTGTTGCATTCTAGTACCAATTAAAGGTAAGGAAGTTCTTGTTTCCATGTCCTGATGGAACAACCTTCATAAACCAACACAGCAACCATTTTAGAAGCCATAGAATGATATCAAACACCTTTAAACACAAATTGACTTGTTCGAACTGACAGATCTAAAGATTTAACGAGACAAAATAACGCCAACTACAAATTATTGGTAATGAATAAACATAATTTACCAGGTTTGAATATACAGCTTTCAATGAATAAAAAGAGCCCTTTTTGCTGCCTTTGTTGTACCTTTTTAAGATATTCAAAATGGTTGTTTTCAATAAAATATAAAGAAAGGCATTTGATACAGGTAAATGGCGAGAAATCATAATTTGGCTATGTTAATTTCTAAAAAGGCCAATATGGCGGCCATTTCTGATGCCATCTTTAGTATAAAACCCATAAATATCCAAGTTCCTAACTGAAAAAAAAGAAGAATTCATATGCATTTAAGGCAACACAAATATATATACTAAGTATCAGGTATTTATCATTGAGATTTTTCTTCTTCTATTGATTGATTAAACTGTAATAAAACTAGAATGGCGGCCATCTTGATGCCATATTGGATATAACTCTATTTTTTCCAACCATCAACTGCATTAACATGACAGTTTCTTGTTGAAAATATCAATGAAACATGTTCAAATTGTTCGTTTTACAACATGTTCTTACAGTTTCGATTAGACATTTTTAAAGCATACATGACATCCATATTGGATGCCATATTGGACAGTAAATTCATCATTACGGACAAACTGCTAGCCTTAAAATATCCATGTCAATGTCTCTAGAGTAAAATACAATGTCTTGCGAGACAATTTATTAGAGAGAAGACGCTTGTTTTCCATGTTGTAATAGAACAGCTTTAAAATGCCAAAATGGCGGCCATCTTGGCAAAAAATGTTGCCATTTCTAAAGATGATTACAATTTTAGTTGCAAAAATTGTTCAGAAGTATTTTTTTCAAATTGAATATGGAAGATTTAGTGTTTCAAAGTGATAACTTTGGTCGGCAACAGGGTGAATACCCCTCTATGACATAAAATATCCGCCTTTTTGAAAATCAAGATGGCTTAGGCAGAGGAAGATTTTTAAAAGATTTGGCTATTTTCCCTTTTCTCATGCCGCGGCAGCCAGAGTCTTTGATGGAATCAAATTCTTTTAACATATTTGAAAGCCCTTCACCCAAGGATAATTCCTGCCAAGTTTCAAAAAGACTGGTCCACTGGTTTGGGAGGAGAATATTTTTTTAAAGAAATTGTGGACGGACGGACGACCGGACGGACGGACGGACGACGGACTACGACCGATCACAATACCTCACCTTGAGCACTTCGTGCTCAGGTGAGCTAAAAAGTTTTAGATCTAACTTTATTTTTTCCTGTTCCCTCTAGGCCTACTTTCTTTACACATTCCATTCAATTTTCCTGTCTGCTTTAGATCTGCATTTCAAACTGAAACAGTCTTAAAATTCTTCAATTTGGAAAGAATAGATGACATAGATGAAATATGTATACTAGAGGAAAGAAGAAACGCAACAACTGTTTTTTTGTTATTTCTTTTAATTCTTTTACGTTATTGAGTCAAAATTGTTACTGATTATTGCTGAGAACATTATCTTGATATTGATCTTTGATTTTACGTTAGATCATGTCTTACGTGTGAGATAACGTCAAAATAGACGTTTACAAGTTTCTCACACGCAAACCTTTAAATATCCAAACTTTACATAAAACTCTTTTCATTTGTGCAGATGCACGTTGACTCGACGAAAGGCATTAATTTTCGTTTTGATTTTATCCCTCTTATCATTTTGCGACTCATTCAAAGACGTCGTCCGCCAGCAATTGTAATGTTTACGAATGGAATATCGCAACCCGCAATCGCCGCTGACTTTGGTTTACAACGGTTGAAAAAATATTGATTGAGATAACATCTTAGAACGAACGGAACAACTGACAGTCGCCGAAAAAGCGGTCGTCAACGTCTAACGTCACGACGTCAAGGCCATAACTTTAGCTCATTTTACCTACGGAAACAAATTCTCTTATCGAGAAAAAATGTAGATGCTATTCATGGACAGTACAGCAATCAAATTTCAATCAGGAATCGTAAACGTCAGTTTGGATTGCGTGCAAGAACGCATTTAACATTGACGCCAAACCGCTCTGATTTAAACGCATATTGATGGCACGTAGAACACGTGACCTTGATGAAATTTTGACACTAGAAAGTCAAATGATGAAGTTTTATTATGCATTGAAGAAAATACTCGAATGGGGATGATTTTGAGAAAAACAAAAACAAAACGTATGTTCAAATTAATTTGTTGTTGCGTTTCTTTTTTCCTTTAGTATATATATATATGCCGTTTGGTATAGGCGTAATCTCTGCTAGTTCTAAAGTAACGCAGGTAAATTGCGTTTTAATAAATTGTTTCTAGATCTAGTAGACTATAGGTAATTCTAAAAAAAAATCCCTTGACATTAAACTCTTCAATGGGTTTCTAAATATATTTTGGATACTTTCGCACACCGGGGCACTTTGTTACACTTTTTCAATTTTTGGCCATAACTCAACAATCATTTTGTCCTATCTAACTTCTCCCTAGTGTTCCACCTACTTTTTGGACCAATGCAATTGCAGTGTATTTTAAAATTTCGCCGCTCTATTTCACATAAACGGACTGCAGGATCGTTTATGTGACGTCTATACATAGCCACACCCAGTCTCCAATATCGCTAGCGAACACTAAGTCAGATAGAGTCTGCATAGTAGATTCTACGCGATATATAGGCCTACATTCAATGCACTGCGCGCATTTGAATGTTTATTTCGTGTAGAATCTACTATATAGCATCTATATAGTCAGGACAAAATTCTGAAAAAGTCGCTTAGTTTTTAAGGTATAGGCATTTTGTGAAGAAAAGGGTTTGAGATTGATTCTAAAGGTATTTGGGTATGCTGAGTCCGAAAAACAATGTTGCCAAGCTGAAAAATGGCTCCTTCGTCATCTAATTTGCATATTTTCAAAATGGCCACCAAAACCTCAAATATGCAATAATAATGTTGTTATATACTCGGCAAAACTGCTAACGCATCACTCAGATCTTTGTTAATATTTTTTTAACGAATATACAGAAAACCTTCAAATTTTGCACATACTGACTACCACCATTTGATAAGAGATCTATGAAATTGCATAGTAAATGTTACCGTATCTTGTAAAATATTGAACTTTTAATAACGACACCCTTAATTCTAAAATTCATAAAGTCTGAAATTTGATTAAAATGGAAAATTCACGCATAACTTTCAAACCTTTTGTATAGGCTGAAAGAGTTTCTGTTTACAAAAGTTAACTTTTTTTATGGACGCGTAATGTATTCCCACAGAGGCATTTTTACATCACTAGTGCCTTAGGTATCATTGATGGCGTCGACGGCGACGTAGGTTATGTAGACAAAAACGTATCGGTCTATATCTTATGCACTTTATAAGATGCAGTCTTGATATTTCACACATAGACAGGCCCCAGCAAGACCTTTCACCTGACACTATAAAATTTGACCTTGTGACCTTGACATTGAAAAATTGACATTTTCTTTCAAAAAGGTGCGTCTATGCGAGCTACGTTGTCCCGGAACAGCCCTTGTTATGTTAGATAGAAAATTAATTTGTCCAGACTTTAATTTCACAATGAACCAGCTTTCAAAATCAATTAAAACAAAAATGATTGAAAAAGATCACACGTTACACGAGCCGAAAAACTGTTTTGGCCCCCTTTCGTATGACACGGTCACATAAGAAAGAAAACTTAGAAATAGTTTTATGAATGAGTGCAGAAACTTGTGGGATAAACATTTGCCAAATTATAAATCTAAATCTTTGACAATAAAGAAGTTATGCAATTTGAAAAAGTGATGCGTTAGCTCTTTTGCTGAGTATATATCATTTTTTCGACATCTTTTGTTCTAAATATCGCAAATTTCCTGTTAACAGACTAAAACTAAATGATTTATTTGGTAATTGAGAAAAAAGAAATATTTCTTTTTGAAAATTACCGTATAAATGGCAATAAACCCCATGGAAACAATGACATTTATCTACATTTTATTTTCCGGTGTGAAATGCAGTAAACTTATTCAAAGTAGGATTTTGAAAATGTTATGCATTAGAGGTAAAGTTTGTAAGGCAGATATGATAAAGAACACAAATTTTAGCACAGCCCCTTTGAATATGTACTAATTATTTTTGCATTCCTCAAACACGCCTATTTAAAAACCATGCAAATAATTGTTCACATAATTTTGCCAAAATAATGATAAATCCTATCCACTATATTGAAATCATGATTTAATTAAACTTGTTGCAAAGCTACCCACAATAAATTATTAGATAATCAATGTCCAAAAATCTTGGAAAACGGTTTACCGTGTTTATTCCAATAAAGTGTAGTGTAGTGTGGGGAGATCCATTTTGTTGAAAATTCCATTTTTTGCACTTTCATATACACTCATGATTCCAAACTGCTGAAGATATAGCTACTAAGATCGTTTTAATTTACATTTTGCTATCCTTGAGAATAGAATTGTGTATGATTATTTGAAATTGAACACATATTAAACAGGTAACCAACTTAGGCACTGGACAATATTAAAAAGTACCATTATCTTAGATTTCAAAATTTGTTAGATTGAAAAATTAGTTGTGTGTGGCAAACCTAATTCACTATGGTATGTTGAACTTCAATTTTCCAGGAGAAAAAAACATTTGTTCATTTTGACACTATTTCAAAGAGGCAACTTATTGATCTACCTACGATATAGATAATACTAGAAACTTGATATATTGACAAATATTATGTAATACGGATTTTGTAGTCAACTAATACACGTTACATAAACTTTAATGATTGAATAGGGTTAAATTGTCAGTACTATTACAGTGACAGGTGCACATATTCATCATGTTCCTGACATGTTTCGAACAAGTACAACATCCAATCAAAGTCAATAGCGGCTGCAATCACATGTACATGTAGGATATATGTAAGCGATTCACCCTTTGGTTACAGAAGTTTTGTAATACGTCAAAAAAGATTTTTGCATCCATGGGTTCGAACCCACAAGCCCTGGATACATACTCTCTGTTGTTATTTATTGAACTATTGCAGCTTTATCCGAAACTATTAGAACTATAACATCTATTTGATAATAATACGTAAAGTATTGACAGTTTCATTGAGAGACCCTATCATTGGTTGTGCACTGCCGAAGGAAAGACATGTAGCATTTGTATAAAAAAATCTCGTTTTGAGCTGTGGTCATTACAAGGGCCTTATCATTTGTCATGAATTGTCATAAATATAAACTATGGATTTCTTGGTGTATACCCCCATGTATTCAAAGTTGACACATGTTCAAAATGAATATTCAAATATGTACGTCACACCAGGACATTAATAAGAATTACCTAGACATAGGCATTGGCGTCTTTAATGCTCAACATTTCTTCACACAAAGCAACTTTAACTGAAAGCCAAGTAAGAAGGAAATAATTATGATAAGAGAAGTGGTTTTTCGCCTGATACTGCACAGAGACATTAATAGCTTCACAATTATTGGCATGAAGGAATCAAATTCTGATATTTCAATTTCGCTTTGTCATATAGTATGTTTGAAGATTACAAGCTTATGTTCAAGTATTAACCCATAATCTGCAGATGTTTACATCAATTCCATCGATTCTCAAGTAAGAATAATCTCAAAAAGGAACACAAGTCTTAATATTCAGCTCCATCTGTTACGAAAGTTTATTTTCTTTGAATGCATACTTATTAGAAATTATTTTATGTAGGCTAAATCTAAAATACCAAGTTTTTTTTAATCAAAATGTATATGTAAACGTCTAAAATTGTATTGTTGATTAAAGTTGTTTGTTTAAACGGCACTTTTTAAAATAAATGATATAAAATGATAAGTAAATTCAATGTGAAAGTGATATTCTGTATGTTTTAAAATGTTTTATTGCCAGTAATACGGTAAAAGATTATAAAAAAAATAGTGCCAGCGTGGTTCTATTTACTTATCAAATTATTTACTCATTAGTTTTAAGCAGTTTAGAGCAAAATATCTCAACAATTTGGTTAAGGTTATGCCAAAAACTTGAAAGTGATATTCAGTATGTTTGAAAATGTTTTATTGCCAGTAATACGGTAAAAGATTATTTAAAATAGTGTCAACGTGGTTCTACTTAGTTTTGAAATTAATTACTCATTAGTTTTAAACAATTTATAGCAAAATTTCTCAACAATTTTGTTAAGAAAAAACCAAAAACTTTGATACTATATAGCGGATTTTATGTTTTTGGCGGCCATTTTGAAAATATGCAAATTAGCTGCTGGTGAAAGAGCCATATTTGTTCCTCATTTACGTGGTAAACCATTTAGTTTAATCAGTTTACATGAAATTTTCGATATTTAGAACAAAACATGTCGAAAAAATGATACATAACAACATTATTATTGCATAATTGAGGTTTTGGCGGCCATTTTGAAAATATGCAAACTAGATGATGAAGGAGCCATTTTTCAGCTTGGCAACATTGTTTTTCGGATTCAGCATACCAAGATACCTTTAGAACCGACCTCAAACCCTTTTCTTCACAAAATGCCTTTAGGTGATAACTTTTCTAAATTCGTGCCCTGACTACTAGACTACTAGTATCTAATACGTATTACTAAATGCACGCCGATTATTGCATGACTTCTTGTTGTCGTGGTATAAACACAATTCAACCATATAATGATGGCGGTGTGTGTAGCAACTTGTCCCACTGCAGGGGCAAGATGGCCACAAATGTAGTCTACTGTATCGGGGATAAATTGTTACACGAAAGTTTTATGCGTTTTACGTATATCTAGTTAGGCTATAGGCCTACTATTTCTTTAAAGTGATAGTTTACAGATAATTTTTCATAACTTTTATTTCTTTTGATCTGAAAGAGCATACTTATTTTCTTATGAAAATACTAAAAAAAAAAAAAAAAAAAAAAAAAAAAAAAAAAAAAAAAAAAAAAAAAAAACAGGCCAAAAGGACTGCGCCGTTTACGAGAAATATATATTTTTGTGATAAAATTAATCAAAATGACGTGGACAACAGTTCAGATTTACATGGAATCTTTACATGGAATCTCTCATTTCTGTCTCAACTTATTTTTTCGCTATATTATAAGTAACAACTTCAAAAAACTGTTAGCATTTACACGCATAAGAATAGCCCAGGCCTAACAAATCTTGTCACCAAGGCATAGATCTAGCCTAGGCCCTACTTTTAAAATATGAAAATGGAATGTTATGATCCCTCTAACCCTTTCCCATACAAGACCTGGTTTTGACGCCCCTTTAGAAATAGCTTGTGAAAACATTGAGACAAAAGAAGAAACTGCTGATGACCAACAGTTTCTCCTTTTGCCTCAATGTTTTCTATGCTATATTTTACACTAATCCTGTCTTTTTCAACATCTATTTTGATGGTTGTAGTAGCTTTTGAAATGGATCATGCTACTATTTTTCCATTTGGGAAAGGGTTAAAGATTGAAATTGCGAAGACATAAACATAAATAAACCTAGGGCGCGTTCCCATTGCTGACCAAATCAACTCGATCAAGCGATCGATTAGGCCTATTGATCGAGCGTGGTCAAGAATGATCGGTAATTAATCGACAAGAAATAAAGAAGAAGTCGTGTAAATACATTTGATTGAGTTTAATCGATTTTGATCGGGGAATTTAGGCGATCGAGTTGATTTGGTCGTCAATGGGAACGCGGCTTTAGGTAACTTTTTTAATGTTACCCAGCAAATTTGAATAGGCCTATGGTACTTGAGGGAAATCAGTAACAGGAATACATTGCGGAAAAAAGAAATTGTACGAAAAATAACCAAATCATTAAAATCTAACCCAATGGACTCACAGATAGATAGAATGACCATTTTGAATTCAGCAGATCATTCTAGGGCGTAGGCCTAACGTTCCTGTTCTGATCAGCCTGGGTAGTCTGTGCTACCTGTTAACTCTTTCCCAAACAGCAAAATTTCCGACTTTTTCAATTTGAAAGAAGTTACAGAAGACAAAAATCATGTTAATACAGATAGGCCTTATTATTTGTGTCGAATTTAGCATGGAAAATAATGAGACAAAAGGAGAAACTGCTGATTATCAGCAGTTTCTTCTTTTGTATCAATGTTTTCCCAAATCATTTTTTCAAAGACGTCAAAACCAGGTGTTGTTTGGGAAAGGATTAAGGTCGATATCTTTTCCATTTACCGCCATAACACTATCCCACAAGGCCGTTCAGATATATTGGGACCTTTTTATTGCGTTCGGATGATAAAACTTGGTTTACTGTGTTTAAAACAATAAATACGTTAGAAATCATTGTTGGAAAAGATGAAAATGCGTATCACGCGGCCAAAAAATTAACAATACTGTATATTAAAGTTGCCCTATACAAAAGTAACAACTTGCCCAATTCGCCTTTTTGAACTTTCAGATTATCTCATCATGTATATAAACAGTGTTGTATTTGTTGACAAGATCGATTTCAAAGAAAGATAGGCCTTGATTTATTTTGTCTGTGAAAACATAAAAATGTAGGCCTATGATAAGCTACCCGGGTGAACGGAGTAAAACGAAAATTTTAAAGACAACACCAAATTTACGTGATGCGATTTTCTCAGATTTCCGATCATAACTTGGATTCTTGTTTATATCTCCAATAGTGGAGGAAATAGGGGAAAAATCGTGCACTTTTTGATAAAAGCATGAAACTTGGCACACACCTAGATGGGTCCAAAACAAAAAAATTTAGAGGTAGTGCCAAGCCAGATTTGCCCTGTGAGGGCGGCCATCTTGTTTTTCAAAATGGCGGCCAATAAACACCATTGAGGGCAAAGTAAACCTTTGTTGATTAAAACTATTGCTTAAAACCACTCAAAATATTATATTCAATCAAAAAAGCAATCAACAAGACATTCTGAAATGTTACATTGCTCTTATGTTTAGAAATGGCAGCATTTTTGCCAAGATGGCCGCCATTTTCCCTTTTAGAAGCTATTTTATGAAAAGATGGAAAATAAGAGTTTTTGTTCTGAAATTTTGAACCGAATTCATAGTTTGTAATCAAAAGGGACATTGAAATAGAAAATTTAAAGCTGATTTGTGTTTTCATCGGTTAAATTTTTAATATGGCATCCAATATGACATGTGACTAAAAAGGATATTTGATCAAAACATTTGAATTAGTGAATATTCACTGTAATTCATAGCTGGTTCTTTGGATTTAAATCTAAAAGACAAATAAGAACTCTCATTTTAAAGCAGATGATTTGTGTTTAAAATGGTTTGCTATCCAAAATGGCAGCCATATTAGTATTTTCAACTAAATATAATTTATACCAACCTAAATACGAGATTTCGCTGACTTGCCTTGTTTTATTCCAGAGATTGGGCATTTTATTGCCCAATTAATGCAGATTTATATACAAGTGGATATGATATCCCCAGGTATTGCATCTAAAAAGGCTGCCATGTATGATGGTATTTAAAAATATTGTTTAAAAACCAATGGTATGTATAAAATACCTGTTTCTTATAGCTAGAAGGCACTAGAAATGTTTTTAAGCGATATATGTGTTTGCAATGACGAAGCTGCCTATTTTATCTATAAAATGTATCTAATCGAAAAATGAAAAAAATGTATTCTTGAACCAATATTTGGTACTGGATTAATCTTAGATACATTCGGGTTGCCATTCTAAAGCAATGACCGTGTGCATTTGATTCTTTGATATTAATTGATATAACAACTATTATATTTTCCCAAGTAGAACACATTATAAAGGAAGAAATCAATACAACCTGTATGTCACAAACCAGTACTTTTAGCATATATGAAAAGATCATCTTTCTATGGCTATCCGGAGAACCAAAAACGACTACTACAAACTGTTAACTATAGAAAGAACATAGCAATTGATAACGATGATTTGTTTTATCAGCCAATCGTTTTAATGCTTTTAAATACTTCACATACCATTGCTCGGCCACAAATTATCATTTCGGAAGGAGTTTGCTCTACCTGGGTACCTCTAGTCCATTCAATATTGTTACATCTTATCTAGAATGGGCATCTAAGATAGAAACTGGCTTCTTCCTGATTTGTAGCTGCTACTGTTGAGGCACTTATAGATCACCCAGTTTTCTCAAGCCCTCTCTGTCGATGTCTTGACATCTGGCTCAGCTTCAATCAAGTCAATGATGTGATGTTGTCTTCCAACGTTTTCTATCTTTGTTCATTCCCTCCTGACTATTCTCTGGGGCAATGCCTGGGTAAATCCACGACTTCCAACAAAACTGTACCATATTTTAGTTTATGCAGATTGATTGTAGTGAGTAGATCTTCAGTGGAAAAAAAGTGATTGTATTATTTAGTTTTTGACTTTCTAATAAGTTATGTTGTCCTTGAAAGAGGTACTAAGCCAGATCTCATTTCGATGACATGAACCGCTTTTAATGTACCGGTATGCAGGAATTATCTATGTTCTGCAAATTTAAAGGGGTGTACATGGGAGTGCATGAGCTGAGTTGGATGTCTTGTTATCCCGAAATAATGTTTTTGATTTCTTTTGTAGCTTAAAGACAAACGATCTTGAAGTTAGTTTATAATCTTTCTTTTGTTCTATGTGACTTTCTCTGTGTAGAAGCCGGGCCAATTGATGAAATGGCTACTGTGGAAGCATTTCTGTTACAGATATTAAAGATAGGGTACATTGGCGAAAAGAAGAAACAAAAGCCACAAACTGACATAAATGTTTAGTCTGCCAAAAAGGGCAATGTTGACTGACTGACATATACCAGTGTCGGTGAAGTTCGAGCATTATCATCTATGTAATGGTGTAATTCTTGCACTCAGAATCTCTTCAAGATAAAGTATAGTAGAACAATTTTTAAGTAATCGACTTCCGGGAATTACGCCAAATCTAAGCTACACAAGGCTTTATCTCCAAGTTGGACTGCACATTGTCTTACACAACAGTTTGCTCAGATAATATCTTATGTACTTGCTTCGTGTTTTAGTTCTAAAACCACCTTTACAAGCACTTTTTGTTACCTAAAAAAACTTGAATGTTGTCAGCTCTTGATTAGATAAACTCTCTGTTTAGTCCTCAAACTTTTTTCAAAGCAATCACCCTCCTAATCAGTCGCTTTTCTATATATGGCATAACTTTTTAGTGATATCTCGTACTGGTATTTCAACTACTCCTTAGAGACATTACTTTCACTAAAAAGGGATCTTCTGTGATATACATGCATCACTTTGTCATCATTACAAACTTGTCAGATAAACATGTTTATTGCAGGTGGAGACTTTTGGTTCTGCCCTTGACTAGTGTGTCGAAAAGTCGGCTTCTGCGAGGCTTTTAGGAACCCTTAACAGATACGGCACATCCCGATTTAAATAGCACACTTGATTATCTATCTGTATCAGGAGATCACTCCCAAGGAAAGGAACAATGTTTTTATCAGTCTTGAACACAAACAACTACATGTATATTACTTATTATTTAGATGTGTATGACTTTGTTTTGGGTCTAAACAATTTCAGTTTATGCCGATACTCTTAGATAAATCTTGATTTAATCGATACATAGCAAAACCATTCAGAAACGACAGTAGATGATCCTAGAATTGTAAAAGTTGCGTGCATAATTATGTAGTATTAACCATGTAACAAGGAAGCTGAAGTATACTGATATTTGAACATGCAACCCACCATGATACTGTATTCAGGATGCCTACGATGTCCTTTTTAAAGATAATTGTTTGTGGCACTCATCTCAGATTCTTTACGAAAGCCACAATAAAATGGGATTAATACATCTTAAGTTGAAACAGATAATAATCAGTTAAGGTTTGTTGCATTCTAGTACCAATTAAAGGTAAGGAAGTTCTTGTTTCCATGTCCTGATGGAACAACCTTCATAAACCAACACAGCAACCATTTTAGAAGCCATAGAATGATATCAAACACCTTTAAACACAAATTGACTTGTTCGAACTGACAGATCTAAAGATTTAACGAGACAAAATAACGCCAACTACAAATTATTGGTAATGAATAAACATAATTTACCAGGTTTGAATATACAGCTTTCAATGAATAAAAAGAGCCCTTTTTGCTGCCTTTGTTGTACCTTTTTAAGATATTCAAAATGGTTGTTTTCAATAAAATATAAAGAAAGGCATTTGATACAGGTAAATGGCGAGAAATCATAATTTGGCTATGTTAATTTCTAAAAAGGCCAATATGGCGGCCATTTCTGATGCCATCTTTAGTATAAAACCCATAAATATCCAAGTTCCTAACTGAAAAAAAAAGAAGAATTCATATGCATTTAAGGCAACACAAATATATATACTAAGTATCAGGTATTTATCATTGAGATTTTTCTTCTTCTATTGATTGATTAAACTGTAATAAAACTAGAATGGCGGCCATCTTGATGCCATATTGGATATAACTCTATTTTTTCCAACCATCAACTGCATTAACATGACAGTTTCTTGTTGAAAATATCAATGAAACATGTTCAAATTGTTCGTTTTACAACATGTTCTTACAGTTTCGATTAGACATTTTTAAAGCATACATGACATCCATATTGGATGCCATATTGGACAGTAAATTCATCATTACGGACAAACTGCTAGCCTTAAAATATCCATGTCAATGTCTCTAGAGTAAAATACAATGTCTTGCGAGACAATTTATTAGAGAGAAGACGCTTGTTTTCCATGTTGTAATAGAACAGCTTTAAAATGCCAAAATGGCGGCCATCTTGGCAAAAAATGTTGCCATTTCTAAAGATGATTACAATTTTAGTTGCAAAAATTGTTCAGAAGTATTTTTTTCAAATTGAATATGGAAGATTTAGTGTTTCAAAGTGATAACTTTGGTCGGCAACAGGGTGAATACCCCTCTATGACATAAAATATCCGCCTTTTTGAAAATCAAGATGGCTTAGGCAGAGGAAGATTTTTAAAAGATTTGGCTATTTTCCCTTTTCTCATGCCGCGGCAGCCAGAGTCTTTGATGGAATCAAATTCTTTTAACATATTTGAAAGCCCTTCACCCAAGGATAATTCCTGCCAAGTTTCAAAAAGACTGGTCCACTGGTTTGGGAGGAGAATATTTTTTTAAAGAAATTGTGGACGGACGGACGACCGGACGGACGGACGGACGACGGACTACGACCGATCACAATACCTCACCTTGAGCACTTCGTGCTCAGGTGAGCTAAAAAGTTTTAGATCTAACTTTATTTTTTCCTGTTCCCTCTAGGCCTACTTTCTTTACACATTCCATTCAATTTTCCTGTCTGCTTTAGATCTGCATTTCAAACTGAAACAGTCTTAAAATTCTTCAATTTGGAAAGAATAGATGACATAGATGAAATATGTATACTAGAGGAAAGAAGAAACGCAACAACTGTTTTTTTGTTATTTCTTTTAATTCTTTTACGTTATTGAGTCAAAATTGTTACTGATTATTGCTGAGAACATTATCTTGATATTGATCTTTGATTTTACGTTAGATCATGTCTTACGTGTGAGATAACGTCAAAATAGACGTTTACAAGTTTCTCACACGCAAACCTTTAAATATCCAAACTTTACATAAAACTCTTTTCATTTGTGCAGATGCACGTTGACTCGACGAAAGGCAATAATTTTCGTTTTGATTTTATCCCTCTTATCATTTTGCGACTCATTCAAAGACGTCGTCCGCCAGCAATTGTAATGTTTACGAATGGAATATCGCAACCCGCAATCGCTGCTGACTTTGGTTTACAACGGTTGAAAAAATATTGATTGAGATAACATCTTAGAACGAACGGAACAACTGACAGTCGCCGAAAAAGCGGTCGTCAACGTCTAACGTCACGACGTCAAGGCCATAACTTTAGCTCATTTTACCTACGGAAACAAATTCTCTTATCGAGAAAAAATGTAGATGCTATTCATGGACAGTACAGCAATCAAATTTCAATCAGGAATCGTAAACGTCAGTTTGGATTGCGTGCAAGAACGCATTTAACATTGACGCCAAACCGCTCTGATTTAAACGCATATTGATGGCACGTAGAACACGTGACCTTGATGAAATTTTGACACTAGAAAGTCAAATGATGAAGTTTTATTATGCATTGAAGAAAATACTCGAATGGGGATGATTTTGAGAAAAACAAAAACAAAACGTATGTTCAAATTAATTTGTTGTTGCGTTTCTTTTTTCCTTTAGTATATATATATATGCCGTTTGGTATAGGCGTAATCTCTGCTAGTTCTAAAGTAACGCAGGTAAATTGCGTTTTAATAAATTGTTTCTAGATCTAGTAGACTATAGGTAATTCTAAAAAAAAATCCCTTGACATTAAACTCTTCAATGGGTTTCTAAATATATTTTGGATACTTTCGCACACCGGGGCACTTTGTTACACTTTTTCAATTTTTGGCCATAACTCAACAATCATTTTGTCCTATCTAACTTCTCCCTAGTGTTCCACCTACTTTTTGGACCAATGCAATTGCAGTGTATTTTAAAATTTCGCCGCTCTATTTCACATAAACGGACTGCAGGATCGTTTATGTGACGTCTATACATAGCCACACCCAGTCTCCAATATCGCTAGCGAACACTAAGTCAGATAGAGTCTGCATAGTAGATTCTACGCGATATATAGGCCTACATTCAATGCACTGCGCGCATTTGAATGTTTATTTCGTGTAGAATCTACTATATAGCATCTATATAGTCAGGACAAAATTCTGAAAAAGTCGCTTAGTTTTTAAGGTATAGGCATTTTGTGAAGAAAAGGGTTTGAGATTGATTCTAAAGGTATTTGGGTATGCTGAGTCCGAAAAACAATGTTGCCAAGCTGAAAAATGGCTCCTTCGTCATCTAATTTGCATATTTTCAAAATGGCCACCAAAACCTCAAATATGCAATAATAATGTTGTTATATACTCGGCAAAACTGCTAACGCATCACTCAGATCTTTGTTAATATTTTTTTAACGAATATACAGAAAACCTTCAAATTTTGCACATACTGACTACCACCATTTGATAAGAGATCTATGAAATTGCATAGTAAATGTTACCGTATCTTGTAAAATATTGAACTTTTAATAACGACACCCTTAATTCTAAAATTCATAAAGTCTGAAATTTGATTAAAATGGAAAATTCACGCATAACTTTCAAACCTTTTGTATAGGCTGAAAGAGTTTCTGTTTACAAAAGTTAACTTTTTTTATGGACGCGTAATGTATTCCCACAGAGGCATTTTTACATCACTAGTGCCTTAGGTATCATTGATGGCGTCGACGGCGACGTAGGTTATGTAGACAAAAACGTATCGGTCTATATCTTATGCACTTTATAAGATGCAGTCTTGATATTTCACACATAGACAGGCCCCAGCAAGACCTTTCACCTGACACTATAAAATTTGACCTTGTGACCTTGACATTGAAAAATTGACATTTTCTTTCAAAAAGGTGCGTCTATGCGAGCTACGTTGTCCCGGAACAGCCCTTGTTATGTTAGATAGAAAATTAATTTGTCCAGACTTTAATTTCACAATGAACCAGCTTTCAAAATCAATTAAAACAAAAATGATTGAAAAAGATCACACGTTACACGAGCCGAAAAACTGTTTTGGCCCCCTTTCGTATGACACGGTCACATAAGAAAGAAAACTTAGAAATAGTTTTATGAATGAGTGCAGAAACTTGTGGGATAAACATTTGCCAAATTATAAATCTAAATCTTTGACAATAAAGAAGTTATGCAATTTGAAAAAGTGATGCGTTAGCTCTTTTGCTGAGTATATATCATTTTTTCGACATCTTTTGTTCTAAATATCGCAAATTTCCTGTTAACAGACTAAAACTAAATGATTTATTTGGTAATTGAGAAAAAAGAAATATTTCTTTTTGAAAATTACCGTATAAATGGCAATAAACCCCATGGAAACAATGACATTTATCTACATTTTATTTTCCGGTGTGAAATGCAGTAAACTTATTCAAAGTAGGATTTTGAAAATGTTATGCATTAGAGGTAAAGTTTGTAAGGCAGATATGATAAAGAACACAAATTTTAGCACAGCCCCTTTGAATATGTACTAATTATTTTTGCATTCCTCAAACACGCCTATTTAAAAACCATGCAAATAATTGTTCACATAATTTTGCCAAAATAATGATAAATCCTATCCACTATATTGAAATCATGATTTAATTAAACTTGTTGCAAAGCTACCCACAATAAATTATTAGATAATCAATGTCCAAAAATCTTGGAAAACGGTTTACCGTGTTTATTCCAATAAAGTGTAGTGTAGTGTGGGGAGATCCATTTTGTTGAAAATTCCATTTTTTGCACTTTCATATACACTCATGATTCCAAACTGCTGAAGATATAGCTACTAAGATCGTTTTAATTTACATTTTGCTATCCTTGAGAATAGAATTGTGTATGATTATTTGAAATTGAACACATATTAAACAGGTAACCAACTTAGGCACTGGACAATATTAAAAAGTACCATTATCTTAGATTTCAAAATTTGTTAGATTGAAAAATTAGTTGTGTGTGGCAAACCTAATTCACTATGGTATGTTGAACTTCAATTTTCCAGGAGAAAAAAACATTTGTTCATTTTGACACTATTTCAAAGAGGCAACTTATTGATCTACCTACGATATAGATAATACTAGAAACTTGATATATTGACAAATATTATGTAATACGGATTTTGTAGTCAACTAATACACGTTACATAAACTTTAATGATTGAATAGGGTTAAATTGTCAGTACTATTACAGTGACAGGTGCACATATTCATCATGTTCCTGACATGTTTCGAACAAGTACAACATCCAATCAAAGTCAATAGCGGCTGCAATCACATGTACATGTAGGATATATGTAAGCGATTCACCCTTTGGTTACAGAAGTTTTGTAATACGTCAAAAAAGATTTTTGCATCCATGGGTTCGAACCCACAAGCCCTGGATACATACTCTCTGTTGTTATTTATTGAACTATTGCAGCTTTATCCGAAACTATTAGAACTATAACATCTATTTGATAATAATACGTAAAGTATTGACAGTTTCATTGAGAGACCCTATCATTGGTTGTGCACTGCCGAAGGAAAGACATGTAGCATTTGTATAAAAAAATCTCGTTTTGAGCTGTGGTCATTACAAGGGCCTTATCATTTGTCATGAATTGTCATAAATATAAACTATGGATTTCTTGGTGTATACCCCCATGTATTCAAAGTTGACACATGTTCAAAATGAATATTCAAATATGTACGTCACACCAGGACATTAATAAGAATTACCTAGACATAGGCATTGGCGTCTTTAATGCTCAACATTTCTTCACACAAAGCAACTTTAACTGAAAGCCAAGTAAGAAGGAAATAATTATGATAAGAGAAGTGGTTTTTCGCCTGATACTGCACAGAGACATTAATAGCTTCACAATTATTGGCATGAAGGAATCAAATTCTGATATTTCAATTTCGCTTTGTCATATAGTATGTTTGAAGATTACAAGCTTATGTTCAAGTATTAACCCATAATCTGCAGATGTTTACATCAATTCCATCGATTCTCAAGTAAGAATAATCTCAAAAAGGAACACAAGTCTTAATATTCAGCTCCATCTGTTACGAAAGTTTATTTTCTTTGAATGCATACTTATTAGAAATTATTTTATGTAGGCTAAATCTAAAATACCAAGTTTTTTTTAATCAAAATGTATATGTAAACGTCTAAAATTGTATTGTTGATTAAAGTTGTTTGTTTAAACGGCACTTTTTAAAATAAATGATATAAAATGATAAGTAAATTCAATGTGAAAGTGATATTCTGTATGTTTTAAAATGTTTTATTGCCAGTAATACGGTAAAAGATTATAAAAAAAATAGTGCCAGCGTGGTTCTATTTACTTATCAAATTATTTACTCATTAGTTTTAAGCAGTTTAGAGCAAAATATCTCAACAATTTGGTTAAGGTTATGCCAAAAACTTGAAAGTGATATTCAGTATGTTTGAAAATGTTTTATTGCCAGTAATACGGTAAAAGATTATTTAAAATAGTGTCAACGTGGTTCTACTTAGTTTTGAAATTAATTACTCATTAGTTTTAAACAATTTATAGCAAAATTTCTCAACAATTTTGTTAAGAAAAAACCAAAAACTTTGATACTATATAGCGGATTTTATGTTTTTGGCGGCCATTTTGAAAATATGCAAATTAGCTGCTGGTGAAAGAGCCATATTTGTTCCTCATTTACGTGGTAAACCATTTAGTTTAATCAGTTTACATGAAATTTTCGATATTTAGAACAAAACATGTCGAAAAAATGATACATAACAACATTATTATTGCATAATTGAGGTTTTGGCGGCCATTTTGAAAATATGCAAACTAGATGATGAAGGAGCCATTTTTCAGCTTGGCAACATTGTTTTTCGGATTCAGCATACCAAGATACCTTTAGAACCGACCTCAAACCCTTTTCTTCACAAAATGCCTTTAGGTGATAACTTTTCTAAATTCGTGCCCTGACTACTAGACTACTAGTATCTAATACGTATTACTAAATGCACGCCGATTATTGCATGACTTCTTGTTGTCGTGGTATAAACACAATTCAACCATATAATGATGGCGGTGTGTGTAGCAACTTGTCCCACTGCAGGGGCAAGATGGCCACAAATGTAGTCTACTGTATCGGGGATAAATTGTTACACGAAAGTTTTATGCGTTTTACGTATATCTAGTTAGGCTATAGGCCTACTATTTCTTTAAAGTGATAGTTTACAGATAATTTTTCATAACTTTTATTTCTTTTGATCTGAAAGAGCATACTTATTTTCTTATGAAAATACTAAAAAAAAAAAAAAAAAAAAAAAAAAAAAAAAAAAAAAAAAAAAACAGGCCAAAAGGACTGCGCCGTTTACGAGAAATATATATTTTTGTGATAAAATTAATCAAAATGACGTGGACAACAGTTCAGATTTACATGGAATCTTTACATGGAATCTCTCATTTCTGTCTCAACTTATTTTTTCGCTATATTATAAGTAACAACTTCAAAAAACTGTTAGCATTTACACGCATAAGAATAGCCCAGGCCTAACAAATCTTGTCACCAAGGCATAGATCTAGCCTAGGCCCTACTTTTAAAATATGAAAATGGAATGTTATGATCCCTCTAACCCTTTCCCATACAAGACCTGGTTTTGACGCCCCTTTAGAAATAGCTTGTGAAAACATTGAGACAAAAGAAGAAACTGCTGATGACCAACAGTTTCTCCTTTTGCCTCAATGTTTTCTATACTATATTTTACACTAATCCTGTCTTTTTCAACATCTATTTTGATGGTTGTAGTAGCTTTTGAAATGGATCATGCTACTATTTTTCCATTTGGGAAAGGGTTAAAGATTGAAATTGCGAAGACATAAACATAAATAAACCTAGGGCGCGTTCCCATTGCTGACCAAATCAACTCGATCAAGCGATCGATTAGGCCTATTGATCGAGCGTGGTCAAGAATGATCGGTAATTAATCGACAAGAAATAAAGAAGAAGTCGTGTAAATACATTTGATTGAGTTTAATCGATTTTGATCGGGGAATTTAGGCGATCGAGTTGATTTGGTCGTCAATGGGAACGCGGCTTTAGGTAACTTTTTTAATGTTACCCAGCAAATTTGAATAGGCCTATGGTACTTGAGGGAAATCAGTAACAGGAATACATTGCGGAAAAAAGAAATTGTACGAAAAATAACCAAATCATTAAAATCTAACCCAATGGACTCACAGATAGATAGAATGACCATTTTGAATTCAGCAGATCATTCTAGGGCGTAGGCCTAACGTTCCTGTTCTGATCAGCCTGGGTAGTCTGTGCTACCTGTTAACTCTTTCCCAAACAGCAAAATTTCCGACTTTTTCAATTTGAAAGAAGTTACAGAAGACAAAAATCATGTTAATACAGATAGGCCTTATTATTTGTGTCGAATTTAGCATGGAAAATAATGAGACAAAAGGAGAAACTGCTGATTATCAGCAGTTTCTTCTTTTGTATCAATGTTTTCCCAAATCATTTTTTCAAAGACGTCAAAACCAGGTGTTGTTTGGGAAAGGATTAAGGTCGATATCTTTTCCATTTACCGCCATAACACTATCCCACAAGGCCGTTCAGATATATTGGGACCTTTTTATTGCGTTCGGATGATAAAACTTGGTTTACTGTGTTTAAAACAATAAATACGTTAGAAATCATTGTTGGAAAAGATGAAAATGCGTATCACGCGGCCAAAAAATTAACAATACTGTATATTAAAGTTGCCCTATACAAAAGTAACAACTTGCCCAATTCGCCTTTTTGAACTTTCAGATTATCTCATCATGTATATAAACAGTGTTGTATTTGTTGACAAGATCGATTTCAAAGAAAGATAGGCCTTGATTTATTTTGTCTGTGAAAACATAAAAATGTAGGCCTATGATAAGCTACCCGGGTGAACGGAGTAAAACGAAAATTTTAAAGACAACACCAAATTTACGTGATGCGATTTTCTCAGATTTCCGATCATAACTTGGATTCTTGTTTATATCTCCAATAGTGGAGGAAATAGGGGAAAAATCGTGCACTTTTTGATAAAAGCATGAAACTTGGCACACACCTAGATGGGTCCAAAACAAAAAAATTTAGAGGTAGTGCCAAGCCAGATTTGCCCTGTGAGGGCGGCCATCTTGTTTTTCAAAATGGCGGCCAATAAACACCATTGAGGGCAAAGTAAACCTTTGTTGATTAAAACTATTGCTTAAAACCACTCAAAATATTATATTCAATCAAAAAAGCAATCAACAAGACATTCTGAAATGTTACATTGCTCTTATGTTTAGAAATGGCAGCATTTTTGCCAAGATGGCCGCCATTTTCCCTTTTAGAAGCTATTTTATGAAAAGATGGAAAATAAGAGTTTTTGTTCTGAAATTTTGAACCGAATTCATAGTTTGTAATCAAAAGGGACATTGAAATAGAAAATTTAAAGCTGATTTGTGTTTTCATCGGTTAAATTTTTAATATGGCATCCAATATGACATGTGACTAAAAAGGATATTTGATCAAAACATTTGAATTAGTGAATATTCACTGTAATTCATAGCTGGTTCTTTGGATTTAAATCTAAAAGACAAATAAGAACTCTCATTTTAAAGCAGATGATTTGTGTTTAAAATGGTTTGCTATCCAAAATGGCAGCCATATTAGTATTTTCAACTAAATATAATTTATACCAACCTAAATACGAGATTTCGCTGACTTGCCTTGTTTTATTCCAGAGATTGGGCATTTTATTGCCCAATTAATGCAGATTTATATACAAGTGGATATGATATCCCCAGGTATTGCATCTAAAAAGGCTGCCATGTATGATGGTATTTAAAAATATTGTTTAAAAACCAATGGTATGTATAAAATACCTGTTTCTTATAGCTAGAAGGCACTAGAAATGTTTTTAAGCGATATATGTGTTTGCAATGACGAAGCTGCCTATTTTATCTATAAAATGTATCTAATCGAAAAATGAAAAAAATGTATTCTTGAACCAATATTTGGTACTGGATTAATCTTAGATACATTCGGGTTGCCATTCTAAAGCAATGACCGTGTGCATTTGATTCTTTGATATTAATTGATATAACAACTATTATATTTTCCCAAGTAGAACACATTATAAAGGAAGAAATCAATACAACCTGTATGTCACAAACCAGTACTTTTAGCATATATGAAAAGATCATCTTTCTATGGCTATCCGGAGAACCAAAAACGACTACTACAAACTGTTAACTATAGAAAGAACATAGCAATTGATAACGATGATTTGTTTTATCAGCCAATCGTTTTAATGCTTTTAAATACTTCACATACCATTGCTCGGCCACAAATTATCATTTCGGAAGGAGTTTGCTCTACCTGGGTACCTCTAGTCCATTCAATATTGTTACATCTTATCTAGAATGGGCATCTAAGATAGAAACTGGCTTCTTCCTGATTTGTAGCTGCTACTGTTGAGGCACTTATAGATCACCCAGTTTTCTCAAGCCCTCTCTGTCGATGTCTTGACATCTGGCTCAGCTTCAATCAAGTCAATGATGTGATGTTGTCTTCCAACGTTTTCTATCTTTGTTCATTCCCTCCTGACTATTCTCTGGGGCAATGCCTGGGTAAATCCACGACTTCCAACAAAACTGTACCATATTTTAGTTTATGCAGATTGATTGTAGTGAGTAGATCTTCAGTGGAAAAAAAGTGATTGTATTATTTAGTTTTTGACTTTCTAATAAGTTATGTTGTCCTTGAAAGAGGTACTAAGCCAGATCTCATTTCGATGACATGAACCGCTTTTAATGTACCGGTATGCAGGAATTATCTATGTTCTGCAAATTTAAAGGGGTGTACATGGGAGTGCATGAGCTGAGTTGGATGTCTTGTTATCCCGAAATAATGTTTTTGATTTCTTTTGTAGCTTAAAGACAAACGATCTTGAAGTTAGTTTATAATCTTTCTTTTGTTCTATGTGACTTTCTCTGTGTAGAAGCCGGGCCAATTGATGAAATGGCTACTGTGGAAGCATTTCTGTTACAGATATTAAAGATAGGGTACATTGGCGAAAAGAAGAAACAAAAGCCACAAACTGACATAAATGTTTAGTCTGCCAAAAAGGGCAATGTTGACTGACTGACATATACCAGTGTCGGTGAAGTTCGAGCATTATCATCTATGTAATGGTGTAATTCTTGCACTCAGAATCTCTTCAAGATAAAGTATAGTAGAACAATTTTTAAGTAATCGACTTCCGGGAATTACGCCAAATCTAAGCTACACAAGGCTTTATCTCCAAGTTGGACTGCACATTGTCTTACACAACAGTTTGCTCAGATAATATCTTATGTACTTGCTTCGTGTTTTAGTTCTAAAACCACCTTTACAAGCACTTTTTGTTACCTAAAAAAACTTGAATGTTGTCAGCTCTTGATTAGATAAACTCTCTGTTTAGTCCTCAAACTTTTTTCAAAGCAATCACCCTCCTAATCAGTCGCTTTTCTATATATGGCATAACTTTTTAGTGATATCTCGTACTGGTATTTCAACTACTCCTTAGAGACATTACTTTCACTAAAAAGGGATCTTCTGTGATATACATGCATCACTTTGTCATCATTACAAACTTGTCAGATAAACATGTTTATTGCAGGTGGAGACTTTTGGTTCTGCCCTTGACTAGTGTGTCGAAAAGTCGGCTTCTGCGAGGCTTTTAGGAACCCTTAACAGATACGGCACATCCCGATTTAAATAGCACACTTGATTATCTATCTGTATCAGGAGATCACTCCCAAGGAAAGGAACAATGTTTTTATCAGTCTTGAACACAAACAACTACATGTATATTACTTATTATTTAGATGTGTATGACTTTGTTTTGGGTCTAAACAATTTCAGTTTATGCCGATACTCTTAGATAAATCTTGATTTAATCGATACATAGCAAAACCATTCAGAAACGACAGTAGATGATCCTAGAATTGTAAAAGTTGCGTGCATAATTATGTAGTATTAACCATGTAACAAGGAAGCTGAAGTATACTGATATTTGAACATGCAACCCACCATGATACTGTATTCAGGATGCCTACGATGTCCTTTTTAAAGATAATTGTTTGTGGCACTCATCTCAGATTCTTTACGAAAGCCACAATAAAATGGGATTAATACATCTTAAGTTGAAACAGATAATAATCAGTTAAGGTTTGTTGCATTCTAGTACCAATTAAAGGTAAGGAAGTTCTTGTTTCCATGTCCTGATGGAACAACCTTCATAAACCAACACAGCAACCATTTTAGAAGCCATAGAATGATATCAAACACCTTTAAACACAAATTGACTTGTTCGAACTGACAGATCTAAAGATTTAACGAGACAAAATAACGCCAACTACAAATTATTGGTAATGAATAAACATAATTTACCAGGTTTGAATATACAGCTTTCAATGAATAAAAAGAGCCCTTTTTGCTGCCTTTGTTGTACCTTTTTAAGATATTCAAAATGGTTGTTTTCAATAAAATATAAAGAAAGGCATTTGATACAGGTAAATGGCGAGAAATCATAATTTGGCTATGTTAATTTCTAAAAAGGCCAATATGGCGGCCATTTCTGATGCCATCTTTAGTATAAAACCCATAAATATCCAAGTTCCTAACTGAAAAAAAAGAAGAATTCATATGCATTTAAGGCAACACAAATATATATACTAAGTATCAGGTATTTATCATTGAGATTTTTCTTCTTCTATTGATTGATTAAACTGTAATAAAACTAGAATGGCGGCCATCTTGATGCCATATTGGATATAACTCTATTTTTTCCAACCATCAACTGCATTAACATGACAGTTTCTTGTTGAAAATATCAATGAAACATGTTCAAATTGTTCGTTTTACAACATGTTCTTACAGTTTCGATTAGACATTTTTAAAGCATACATGACATCCATATTGGATGCCATATTGGACAGTAAATTCATCATTACGGACAAACTGCTAGCCTTAAAATATCCATGTCAATGTCTCTAGAGTAAAATACAATGTCTTGCGAGACAATTTATTAGAGAGAAGACGCTTGTTTTCCATGTTGTAATAGAACAGCTTTAAAATGCCAAAATGGCGGCCATCTTGGCAAAAAATGTTGCCATTTCTAAAGATGATTACAATTTTAGTTGCAAAAATTGTTCAGAAGTATTTTTTTCAAATTGAATATGGAAGATTTAGTGTTTCAAAGTGATAACTTTGGTCGGCAACAGGGTGAATACCCCTCTATGACATAAAATATCCGCCTTTTTGAAAATCAAGATGGCCGCCCTCACAGGGCAAATCTGACTTGGCACTACCTCTAAATCTTTTTCTTTTGGACCCATCTAGGTGTGTGCCAAGTTTCATGCTTTTATCAAAAAATGCACAATTCGACCAAAAAATGTTACCAGGAAGCTCCACTACAAGATTGACTTTGTTATGAAAGAAAAAAGCTACTTTGTTATAATATCATCAAAGTTAGAACTTTGTGCGTGACGTCATTGTCGTGAAACTATGGATGTAACAACATTGTCCCGTGTAACAGGTAGTCTCCCCTATTGCGTGGAAACTATCGACGCTACTCGACAGTGTACGATTGCAACTGCGAGTATTAAGGTTTACGAACCGAGAATGAAAACACCACTTTCTAGCCATACGAAATGCATCAAATTACACATATTTGTAAATACACTTCATATAAGTTGATTCACCATGCCGGATTTTAAGATTATGCTTCAAGAAGAAAATAATTTACAAATATTATTTTACTCTATATTCATATGCAAGGGAGGTAATTTTGAACATTTTTGTCAAATATTTCCATAAGTATGCATTAATTCAAAATTCTAAACCATACAAAATGCTTATGTTTGTATTTGGAACGGATATGTAACACATTGTAGGAATTACTGGCACTTTTCAAATTTCGCCTCTGGCTCTGCATTTCATTCTCAGTTCGTAAACCTTAATTACTCCGCATCACAATTATTCATTGTAGGCATATAGGGCTACTTTTCAGGTTCATGTGAAACTTTTCTTTTTCTTTTCCAACTTTGTCTAACAGTTTTAAAGCAAATAAAGCTACAAACGGCGCATGATGATGTAGGCCTAACTCTCCACCGTGCAAAAAAAAAAATCGCTATTTGACAAAGCGTAAATACAGAAATCATATCTAGACATAAAGATAACAAATCTTTTGTTATATAGATGCATTCATCCCATTATTACATGTACATAGGCATACTACTTAACCCATTCTCAAACAATGACTATTATTGACTCCCTGCAAGAAAATGGCTTTGGAAAACATTGTGGAATATGAAGAAATTGCTTGTGACAAGCAATTTCTTCATTTCCCACAATATTTTTTACCCCAAAAGACAAAAAATACAACATTTTATTCACTTGATATTGTCGTCTGCAACATTTTTGAATTTGGATCATTTTTTTGGCCGTTTGATAAAGGGTTAATCAGGCATTTGGAAATGGATCATTGTGGCTTTTCAAATGTGACCAGATTAGCATAGTTAGTCTACATACAAAAGTCTGACCAAGTAGTTTCAGCTTTCAGTGACCTGTAACAGTATTACATTAATTTTGTTAAAGACCAAAATGGATCTTAACTCTTTCCCAAACAACAACGATTTATGTTGATCTCATAAAAATGCCTTTGCAGACGGCAAGATGTATGTTAATAAGAATAAAAATTTGGGTACAAAATAGCACAGAAAATCTCGAAGCAGAAGAAAATAATGGTTATCACCATTTTTTCGCTTTTCAACAAAAACCTCGTAACAACAGCTAAAAACAAGTTGTAGTTACGAGGGAGGTGTTTGTTGAAAGGCAGCGATTTTCCTCTTTTGTCTCAATGTTTCACCTGATTTTCTCTAAAAGTTACACCAAATCTAGGTATTGTTTGAGAAAAGGCCAGACTGCACCAAATCAGTTGATTTAGATACATGTACGTATAGTACAGTAACGTTATTATGGCACATGTTTCTTGATCTTAACTATATGTTAACAATGGATAAAAATTTCATAATCTCAATACAAATTTGCATGCTTTGGTTCAAATCTTGCAGGTGTGAGACACCTGCAAGATTCGAACCACCACATGCAAAATTACAGTAGTTTAATGTTCGATATTAAATAGAATAGAATATTCTGTTGTTTACATAATTTTGTAAGTTTTGTAAACATGTGCCATACCATCTTTACCCGACTATACCCCAGTGGTTACAGATGTCAAAAGGGTCCCCTTTTTCAGACTCCAGTTTATCGTCGGTGGGAAGTCAAAACCTCGTAACTCCAGCTTATTCAAGCTGTAGTTACGAGGTTTTGACTCCCCACCAACGTTATATCAATATAATTGATACAAGATAAAGGATAGATATCCCTACAATTTTAAATTGTAATAAGATAAACAATCAACAAGTTGACAAAATGGCTGGGTTATATGTTGCTGTTATTTTGTCGCTTATAGGAATAACTACTGCTTTTCTTGGTATGTTCTATGTTATGTCTTGGTATGTTCTATGTTATGTCTTGGTATGCTCTATGTTATGTCTTGGTATGTTCTATGTTATGTCTTGGTATGTTCTATGTTATGTCTTGGTATGTTCTATGTTAAGTCTTGGTATGTTCTATGTTATGTCTTGGTATGTTCTATGTTATGTCTTAGTATGTTCTATGTTAAGTCTTGGTATGTTCTATGTTATGTCTTGGTATGTCCTATGTTATGTCTTGGTATGTTCTATGTTAAGTCTTGGTATGTTCTACGTTATGTCGTGGTATGTTCTATGTTAAGTCTTGGTATGTTCTATGTTATGTCTTGGTATGTTATATGTTATGTCTTGGTAAGCTCTATGTTATGTCTTGGTATGTTCTATGTTATGTCTTGGTATGATCTATGTTATGTCTTGGTATGTTCTATTTTATGTCTTGGTATGTTCTATATTATGTCTTGGTATGTTACATGTTATGTCTTGGTATGTTATATGTTATGTCTTGGTATGCTCTATGTTATGTCTTGGTATGTTACATGTTATGTCTTGGTATGTTATATGTTATGTCTTGGTATGTTATATGTTATGTCTTGGTATGTTCCATGTTATGTCTTGTTATGTTCCATGTTATGTCTTGGTATGTTCTATGTTATGTCTTGGAATGTTATATGTTATGTCTTGGTATGTTCTATGTTATGTCTTGGTATGCTATATGTTATGTCTTGGTATGCTCTATGTTATGTCTTGGTATGTTATATGTTATGTCTTGGTATGTTATATGTTATGTCTTGGTATGTTATATGTTATGTCTTGGTATGTTATATGTTATGTCTTGGTATGTTATATGTTATGTCTTGGTATGTTATATGTTATGTCTTGGTATGTTATATGTTATGTGATATAGCTATGATTCCAGCGTCATTGCTTTTCTTGCTGCTGGTGGTGGCTTTTTCCTTTATGGTAGGGCCTATCCTTTTTTATTTTTCTTAAACTTCTATATATTCTTGTTTTTTCCTCTTTGTTGTTACCTCTCGTTGTTCGCAGGTCAACTTTCAAAGCCATGCTATCAAGAACTTGTCAAAAACTATAACATAGCTAGTCTTCATATTTTTTTCTAGACCATAATTAAGTAACTAGCTTTTTCATATGTAACATGCAGACCTTAACTCCAAACTTTCAAATTCTAAATTATATGATAGAATTAGGCCAACGGTCTATAAGACATATTATAGGCTATAAAAATATATTTCACAATATAGACAGAATTTTGTGTAGGCTTAGTACATGTTAAGATTATAACATTAATACGCATTTTCCAGATTCTAACTTACATTTTTCTTTCAGAACCGGCTTCATCCTCCTACCAGCCGTCATATTCAGACCGTACAACGACGCCCGGTTATTACATCAGACACGTTACGGAACATGGACTAACTGGAGAAATAACGAGCCCAAATTACCCGTCCTACTACCCGAACAAGGCGTACACCGTGTATGACATAGGACGTTTTCATACTCCAACACGTCTTATATTTACGGCATTTGATGTGGAATATTGCCCTGGTAAGTGCGAAGATTATAACATATTCCACCGACCATAAAATACCATTCACTTTGTGCGATGTCGCCTCACCATTCGGCGTTTTTCGTGGCAACGGAAATTGCCGAGGATATCCGGATTTTACAAATCCGGATAACCTCGCCAATCTCCGTTGCCACGGATGTGTTGCTGAAGTTGCACAAAGTGCTTGATATATAATGACGGGTGGAATACCTTAATTAAGTCATTTCAAAACATTTTTCTACCACTATTTCGGGCACCAATTAGGAATATTCAATAATATAAGTTGTTGTCGGACAACGCAGCTCGCCCTAACGGTACCTTGTCTCAAAAAGGTCAAACTCCAATAACAAGATCATAGATCATATTAATCCCATAATGAAAATTTCTTGGCATGAGGTATCCGTGTGTGAAATATCAAGGCTCCATCTGTAATAGTGCGCGAGATATAGGTAAACTCAAAATGTTTTCTAAAGTAGATAAAACTTAAAGGTAAAGATCACTAGGTCAAAAGATCAAGGTTCAAAACGAAAGGTCTTGGTGGAAGGTATCCATGGTGAGATATAAAGGCTGTATCTGTAATAGAACATTATGTCAGGTTAAAGAAAGAAAGCCAGACTCCAATGTCAATGTAACGATGTCAAAGGTCATGGTCCCACATGCAGAGGGGTATCTACATGTATGTGTGAAACGTCAAGGCGTTTTTTTTATAGTAGGACATAAGATATGAACCCCATTAAAAAAAATTTGAATGCCGAAATCGATTCCGACATTCGATGATATTATATGACAATATAAGCTATTCAGAGATTTTTATTTCGACCTGTGCAAGCCAAAAAGAAGTTTAAAAGCTATCTAGATAATGCTTTGGTTTTAAAAGGCGAATCGATATAGGTAAAGATTTTTTTCTTCATATTTTTAATCATTTTAGTGAAAAATTAAGAGTTGAAATTGACTGTTGACTGTTAAAACCTTTCATGGGCGAAGCCAGGAATGTAATTGTAATATTGAAGCGTTGTTGCATATTGTCAAGTCCATTTGACGCATTTTGACGCCCCAAAACAGGAACACTCCGAAAAACATTATGGAAAACGAAGAAATATTTTTGCTTGTCACAAGGTGTTTATTTTACCCAGAAAGGTTAAAAATTGTAAAATTCCATTCACTTGAAATTGTTATCTGCAACATCTTTGAATTTGGACTAGTCTAAAATTGTGTTGCCTGGTAATAGGTAAATACGTTTGAGCCAGGATCTGGAAAAACGCCCCTTAAGGTTTACGAATTGAGAATGAAAATAGGCTACCACTTTCTAGCCATACGAAATGCATCAAATTACACACAGTTGTAAATACACTTCACATAAGTTGATTCGCCGTGCCGGATTTCAAGATTATGCTTCAAGAAGAAAATACTTTACAAATAATATTTTACTCTATATTCATATGCAAGGGAGGTAATTTTGAACATTTTTGTCAAATATTTCCATAAGTATGCATCAATTCAAATGTCTAAACCATACAATATGCTTCTGTTTTTATTTGGAATGGAAATGTAACACAGTTTAGGAATTACTGGCACTTTTCAAATTTCGCCTCTGGCTCAGCATTTCATTCTCAGTTCGTAAACCATAAGGCTTTTGAGCCCAACATAGATCCAAATCAGCCTGTGCATACGCACAGTCTGATCAGGATCCACGTTGTTCTCTAATAGCTTCTTCGTGACCTGTATAAGGGACGTTTTTCCAGATCCCGGCTCGTTTATTTTCAGGATGCGAATGTGACAATGTGACCATCAAACCACATAATCATAATGACCAGCCCCTTGTATTTTGTGGATCAACCCTCCCCAACGGAAACGGCGTCCTGGATTGTAAGTACCAACCCTCGAGATTTTCAACTTTTTTTCTTTTACTAGCAATTTTACCCGTCTCGAAATTTGACCTTTGACCTCGATGACCTTGACCCCTCGATGACCTTGACCTATCCGGGGCTGCCCTCCACCTAATCCCGTCCCGTAACCCGTAAGCAATCCCGTCCCGTAACCCGTAAAAACGATACCCGTAACCCGTAAAAACATAAATTTGACATTTGACCTCGATGACCTTGACCTTTCAAAAAATGAACCCCTCAAGCTAATACCCGGGGCCGCCCTCCACCTTCCCTCCAAGTTTGGTGAAGATCGGCCCAAGGACCTGGGAGGAGTAGGGGAACAAACGGACAAACAGACAAACAGACAAACGGACAAACGTTGCTCAAATTATAGTATGATTTTTATTTCTTTCTCAGAGTTGTCGTTAGTAACTCCTACTAGAGCTACGTATGGGGGAAATATGGCTTTTCAAAATAAAATATTTCAATACATCTAAATATTCACCAAACCCCATTTTGTGGATACTCATTAGAATCGTCTTGTCGAGACGATTCTAATGGGTACATACAGCGTAGGGTTTGGATCTGAAAAAGAAAATAAAATGTCTTCACCCCTCTTATCTGTTGTTCTGTCCTACTATACAAACTTCGAACACAGTAACCACGGCAATTGTAAGCATCAGTAATAAAAAAATATCACAGAAAATAATTCTGCTCATATGTGACCGATTGTATTCGGTTTCAAGCAGGGAAGGTGGGAAAAAGACAGGGATTGCTAGATGTAGTGGTTCTATTAAACAGCACACGACCAAAAATGTCTTGTCGTGCAAACACAATTTTGGTTGATTGTCAAATACTTCTTTTTATCAGACTCTGTTTCAATTTACAGACCCGTAGATAGCAATTTCATTTGAGGTGGGCTCAAGCCCCTCCCTGGGTCAGTGTCTGAATATTTGAGGGGCTAAATTGAATTTCCCCTAAATTTTCAGTGTAAAATAAGGAAAATATGGCATTTTGGCCAGATTACCCCCCCCCCCCCCCCCCTATTCCTACGGGCATGTAAAAGATCAACCACATCTAGAAAACCCTTGCGTTTTTCGTCTTCCCTTGTTTTTACCAATCTTAAATCGATCTCGTATCTCGTAATCAAAAGAATAAACGAAGATTTTCTTTTATTGTTATTGCTTTTGTATCACGTGATTTTCCACCGTGGTTATCGTTCGTTACTCACACCATAAACCTCTGCAATGCTCAGTGACAAGAATCTTGTCAAACCGAGGGAAACGTACTTTATCACTTTATTATACCTATTAGATTATAACAAGTTCATTTGAAAGATAAGTAGAAAAAGAAAATATAACAACGGGTGTAATAGAAATGCATTAAAACTTATGAAAGTACCTGTATAAATGAATTTATATTGTGCAAGAGCAGAAACACGTTATCCAGAGCCGACTTCACTTCCTGCTATATTTCGGGCCACTTGTTATTCAATCTTTTGGATTCGACCCTCGTAATGCATCATCCAAACAAAATCTTTGTTGAAATCGGCTTTCATTCTGGCATTATGGTTCAGTTTCAAGACCACGGATATGAGGAATGTCAGACTATTGCTTCGAAAATGAAGTAAAAAATCTCGGACTATTAGTGCTCGCTTGAAGCAATGGCTCGAACTATAAAGCGTGAAGCAAGGTCGGCCCAGGTATACATCTTTTAAACACATTTATGTCATAATCTACCGCTCTCACAGTGTAGGAGCGGAAGTGTGTGAACGTTTGTCTTTGAGTGATTACTTGCGTGTCTGTACATCGAGGAAATGCAACTTGGTAAACATCAGCGGTTGACATACTAAGAATTTATGGGTTTTTTTTCTGGATAAACACAATACTTTTGTCAGATCATCGTACCAATTTCTTTATTCATTATTCCCTGTAACATTTTAGAGCGATCGGAGCCATTGATTCAGTACAGATTTAAATCATTTTAGGCCCGATTCACTTGGGCATGAACTAAAACGGGTGATTTAGCTGTTACGAAGCGCAGTTTTTACTAGAATAGGCATACTGTAGGGTCTTTCTCAACAAAATTTTCATTCACAGCTCGTGCATATGTGTGTGTTGAGACTGATATAATTATTTAGATAGGAAACCGTCTAAAACTTCCAATTTTTGTCGTTTAAAAAATCTTTTGTACAATTAATTGTCAAGTCCTGTACAATATCCGGACAAGAAATATTTACTTTTGTACAATGGCTTGAATTGCATATGTGACATATTGATTGTAATAAATGCGTATTTACCTCTTTTTGTATTATATTCGACTGATACTTTCATGATATTATGTCGGGGAAATAAGAAATTTTGCATGATGGAGAATCACGTGACATAATTTCATAACATTTTCAATAACTATCTTAATACTTGACTGTATTTAGCTTGGGCAATGAATGTTTAAAAACATCAGAAATAAACTTTGTATATTAGATCTTTTAAAATCATCTGACAAAAACATTATTGCCGACCAAATCAACTCGATCAACTCGATCGGCTTAATCCCTTGATCAAACCCGATTAAACTCGATCAAATGTATTTACACGACTTCTTTATTTCTTGTCGATTAATTCACGACCTTTTTTGCCGACCACGCTCGATCGGGACGTCCCGATCACTCTTGCCGACCAAGCTCGATCAGTACTCGATCGCTTGATCGATCTTGTTTCAATTGTCAGTCGATAGATCGATACAATATCACGTGTAACGTAGATCTTAAGACAATAGGTGTGTGGTATTTTTCTAATCGTCCATTGGCTAATCGATGATTTTGATTGACAGCCGGCGTTTTATCAATTATACTGAGTTTGCCAATTTATTTTGATCCATTGTCGGTGTTGTTGTAAAATCTCGTAACAACTGATTCAATCAAGCTGTAGTTACGACGTTTTTGATTTACACCGACGAAATACTATACTAAAGTATAATTGAAGTCTCAATCTTAGTCAATCTGTTAAAATTCGGCTTTAACCGATATCAACATTTGACAGGGACCAATTAATAGTAATCATCCATAACCCTGGGAAATCAAAAATCGATTAGTTTTACTGTAACCAAACTGATCTCCCGTTTTATATAATTTTACAAATCATAATTGTAAATGCACGATTTTGCACTGAAATGTGATTTCATCAAGGCATACCTAATGGCTTGAGGCCGCAGCCATGGCGCAGTTGGTAGCCCATCTGCCTCTCATATGAGAGGTCCCGGGTTCGATACCCGGCCGTGGCTAATACCCTTTCTGACAAAAATGTCACACATCAATGGTTTGATATCGTGAACCTACTGAACCTACGTGGGGGAGCAGCTGGAGGCTCGATTAGGGTTTTGTAGTAGTACTGGTGAGAGAAGTACCAGGAATCTATGGTTAGGTGCTCCAGCCGCCGCGATATGACCTTAGTAGTTGAAAACGGCGCAAAACCCCAATAAACCTAACGGCTTGATTCTAGCCGTAGTCACGAGTTTTCAAAAAGGCACCGACGGTTTATCAAAACATAACGGCAAACCAAGTCTACACGTGTAGCACAAAATTCCTTGCTATTATACATGTATAAACTCATTCATCACACTAAAATTAATTTTGAAATATAGGTAATGAAAGAAGCCTATCCAGTGGAACATTGGATAACAAATTAAAGAAGATAAACCGAACTTTCGTGTTTGTGTTGATATTTTAATCCGTGTGAAAAATACGCAAGCGACAATGCAAATTGCTTGTAAGCGATTGTACAATAAATCCATAAGGGATTTGTCATTAGCCAATTGATTGTACATAAAATCTGTCAAACTGCAGACAGGAATGGATATCATTTCGTCTGAATCATGTTCTTAGTGAAAAAATACTTACATAAAGGCATTTAATTTTTGGAATAAACAATACGATGAATGATATAAAGCGATAAAAATGGCAATTTTATGTGGTGAAACTCATGCTCCAATTTTCCCATCCAAATGATCAAGGCATTTGTTATGGTTTAAACAGCTCAGACAGGGCGCATATTAGGACGATGCCTTCCATGTTTATTCAAAATTACGACATTACAACAAAATATAAGATATATGTCGAAATGATTATCAATCACAAACTTTTTCTTACCGCTGATGTTTACCAAGTTGCATTTCCTCGATGTACAGGCACACAAGTTATCACCCAAAGACAAGCGTTCACACACTTCCGCTCCTACACTGTGGCTCTGTTGCATGACAAAAAAGTTCACACACCAAGCATATCTTAAGACGTGATGTAGACACGGAGCTGTGTGTGACCGGACTTTAACCAGCAAGTGTTCCATTCTAGTTCCAGGTCAAGTCAAACTCATCTTCCAGTCTAATTTCGTGTATGCATACGGAGGGTTCAAAGTTCGATACGAGATTGGACAACAACCAACAACCGAGGCTTCTGTAACAAGTAAGTGCAATTGATTTTAATGTGGTGCGTCCATAATTTTGTACAATACACTTCGTTCATTCTGGGTAACATCATTTCCTTCTATTGCCTTTTTCTTATATCTATAGGCTACGTCTGTAGCAACCAGTTATGTAATAAAAATGAGAAATGTAATAATTTTTACAAAACTCGTTGCGATGACAAAATTCGTATTACTTTTCACGTAGCAACCAGAAATGTTATAAAATCGAGAAATGTAATAAACTTGTTTTCATGTATTTTTCTCTTTCACAAAGTGTCTTCTACTGATTCAAGTGAAAAATGTCGCAGTTCAATGGTTTTTGTTACATTTCTAGCTGTTATTACATTTCTCGTTGAATGATAGCAAGGAGTTTGGCGACGAAACGAAAAATGGTTTACATTATACATGTCGATCTATTTTGAATATTTATAAACCACCCGATTATTTATGGCTTCTTACATATGTTTCATTTCTATACATGGGACCACAATTAAAATGTGGTCAAAATTTGAAAAGTCGTAAAACGACTTGATTCATCTTCCTAATGAAAAATATTGTAACGACTGTTATATTTTTGGTTAGAACAAAAGACGACAATATGATTCGATATAATTATCTGAATTATCGGTATTGGTAGTTTTGTTACATTTCTAGATTTTATTACATTTCTCGTTCGTATATTGCAACCAGTTTTGTAATAAAACCAGAAATGTAGACCGAACACCTAAGCCACTATTTTAGATGTTCGCAAATACAACCACCCTCGCCGAATTTTTGCCGCCTATGGCAACGACAATGTATATGACGCCGTTTCGTCATATATCAAGACCAAAGTGAGTTTTATTATGGTAGATATTCGCTGTGAAAGTCATGGGGTGTACGATTGCAATTCCGAACGGTGGTTGTAAATCCGAATACAAGTGGTTCTAATTCCCAACATTAACAGGATTTCTTTTAAATAACCAAAGAAAGACATGCAAACTTCTTTCATGATATTTACCGCCCTTAACACTATCCTTAACTAACATTATAATTAATAACAGATCGCGGATATCAATGAAAAAAGTAAATTTACAAATCAGATCAAGGATGTACCTATTACCGAACACCCAAGCCGCAATTCTAAGAGTTCGGTAAATGCACAAACCCTCACCGAACCTTTAAAATGTGAACAAGTACTATCCCAAGTGGCAAATATCATAAAACAAGTATTTTGCTGTCTGTGAGTTCTCGCTAAATTGATAATAAGTGATCAGAATTATCATTTTGAAATGATTGTTCGGAAATAAAACCACCGCACAAAATCTGTGGTTTTAATTCCGAACCCCAACTTTCTGATACTTAGATACATTCTAGCCCCCCAAACACAATCTAACATGGTAAATCATCATTTATTCACCATTAAAAGTTATTTGGGTAGGAAAAATAGTGTGGCCGTTGACAATGAAAACCTTACGAAACGTCCGAGGTGGAATCGTTTCATGCATAATTTTACTTGCCTACAGAGTTGACTTCAAACTTTGGCATTTATTTCGGCCACCGACATCATAACTAGACCCAAAATAGCCAGAAAGCGAGAGTATGACATATGCGTCATGAAAAAAGAGGTATCTGAGTCATTTGAGTGTATTTTTGTGATGTTGTGAGATGTCAAAGATTTAAACGCTGTTCGGAATTATGTTACCCCGCTCTAATAAACTTTTGATATACATTTCCGTTGAAGAAATGTAGCTTAAACTCAGACTAAAGGCTTCATTTCAGTTCTTCACGATAAAATAAGCCTACTTTACAACCAAAAAGTAATGCGATAATGAATAAATATTCAACATAAATTGAGTAACAATTTTTATTACAAAACTCTTTCTTATCATTCAACGATAAATGTTGTAAAATCGAGAAATGTAACAAAATACCAAACTGCGACATTACATACTTAAAATCAGTAGAAGACGCTTTGTGAAAGAGAAAAGTACATGAAAAACAAGTTTATTACATTTCTCGATTTTATTACATTTCTGGTTGCTACGTGAAATTTAATACGAATTTTGTCATCTCAACGAGTTTTGTAATAATCATTACATTTCTCGTTTTTATTACAAAACTGGTTGCTACATACATCTAAATATTTGGAGTACACTCCTTGCAGATTTTTGTGAAATTTCAGATGAACGAGGTTATATAGAAAGAAAAAACGGATGGTGACATATGAGAATGCCGACTACAGACGTTAAAATGCAGTTATTTAATTCACGTATAAATTTAGCGTTACTACAACGTCTATGTGTCCCCCCAATTAACGTGACCGACTTCTGCTCCCGGATAAGACGTACACGTAATTATTTAACGTATAATTTCAGCGTTACCCCCAACATCTATGTGTCCACCCGTAGAGTGCCCGACGTGTGCTGTCGGATACAGACGTTAACGTAATTATGTAACGTATAATTTCAGCGTTACCTCTAGCGTATATGTGTCCACCCGTAGAGTGTCCGACGTGTTCCCGGATACAGACGTTAACGTAATTATGTAACGTATAATTTCAGCGTTACCCCCAACATTTATGTGTACACCCGTAGAGTGCCCGAAGAGTGTTTGTAAATACAGGCGTTAACGTAATTATTTAACGTATAATTTCAGCGTTACCCCCAACATCTATGTGCCCACCCGTAACATGCCTGACGTGTGCTCCCGGATACATTGAACATTACAGGTAATGTAACGCCTTCCGAAACTAAAAAAAACGTAACTTAGAACTTGGAGAACATATCAGGCCTATCAAACTGTGCAAAAAAGACAGATAAAAGTTATTTTTTTCTGAATTCATATGGAAGTGTTTAAAATAAAAGTTGCAAAAATACACAAAAACTCGTTTAGAACAATTTCTTTCTTTTCCAAACATATTTCATTTATAAATGTACTTGATCAGCAACAATACTGTAAAATGGTATACATATTATTGCATTCTAAATAGAACAAAATCGGATAAGTCGAACTTCGGATAATTCGAGGTAAAATGACGTTCAATACGACTTCGACACGACTGTATTTTTCGGTTCGATCCCCCAGCCTATTCAGTCTTTCGGATGAGACTTTAAAAACCGAGAACCCGTCTCCATTAATCCGAATTTTCTCTTATGAAATTTGCTCTTTGATATGTTGATGTCGCTCATTTAAAAATCAATCAATCAATCAATCAATCAATCAATTTTAATCAATCAATCAATCAATCAATCAATCAATCAATCAATCAATCAATCAATCAATCAATCAATCAATCAATCAATCAATCAATCAATCAATCAATCAACTGTATTTCCGTATATTCCAGGTATGATCTCACATGTCCATACTGTGAATGTGTTCGAGGGACGACACAAGGTATCTAACCCATTTGTAAACAAGACCTGACTTTGACGTCCCTTCTAGAAATGGCATGGGAAACTATTGAGAGAAGAAGAAATTGATGATGATCTGCAATTTATCACTTTCCCTCAATTTCTTCTTTGCTAACAAAAATATATTTTACATAATCATGATCCATTATTTGTTTACTAATTTCACATTGGGACAGTTAAGAATTTTGTCGGTTGGGAAACACCTCCCCAAAAACAAGATTTTGTACTGTTTTGTTACATATGAAATAAATGGGAATTTTTTGGGACTTTCTCATTAGTAAGCAAATAGACCACAAAATCGACGATTTTCTTGCGTTTCCGCAATTTCATTTTAATTAAATGAAAAATTTTCAAACTTCCGTAACGACTGCTTTCCGTAACGATACACTTTTTGTCCCATAGATTCTTTCAATTTCAATTAATCTCCATGCTACATACTATTACCAATTATCATATAGTACTGTTTATATTTTCGTAGTTGTAAATATTTCTTTTCATTCAGTCTGAACGGACCTCATAATGTTATTCTAAGTCCTTGATAACTGAACTTCGTCCATGGGGATATAAATGCAATTCATATAAATGTTCATAATAAGTCAAAGAATGAGATTAGTTTTACCTCCGGTCAAATGGGTTATCGCTATTTTAGATTTGAGAAATGATTGATATCAGAAACAATGAAATTTTTAATAATCATTTTAAACTCTAATTTCCGTAACGAATCACTTCTTGATTCCGATTAAAAACCAGGATTTGTTAGACTTCTATACGCAATGCGTTTATTTCATTGTGTGGTTTTAGTAAATGTCAAATAAGAGCCTATTCGTTCCGCTTTCATGTTTTTAAAGTATTTGATTTTTTTAAATTTCTAATATCCGTAACAGAATATGCATTGAAACGTTCTTATGATATTTCTCAAAAATGGCATGAGAGATGTGGATCAACCTTTCAGGATAGCATCTACGATAAACAGACAACGATGCAAATTAACATTTTTAACAATTGGTAAATTTTGATCTTAACTTTTCCCTTCGTAACTGTACCCATACTCTGAGAATGACTGATGAGCGACGTTAGAAAAAGGGGTCGATTTATAAGTGCTCATGGATCAAGATCGACTTCCAAATGGGCACGTTAACGTCATTCTTGAACGTAAACGTACACTTTCAGCGTTAACTTCATACAACATTGTTATATAGTTGTTACATGCATGTTATAAAGGTTACGAAGACTGGAAAAACGTGGTCTTCTTATAAACCCGATGTTAAAATGTCACAGCAAATTCGTGGATATGGGCTGTGAAAACACGTTTTTTACATGGATATTCTTTTATATACATGTTACAACATTGTTATATAGTTGTTACATGCATGTTATAAAGGTTACGAAGACTGGAAAAAACGTGATGTTCCTAGAAAAAAGCCTTTGGTTATTCCTAAATTATTGAAGAAAATGTAAAATCGGATCATTGTGAAATTCATGTTACAGCTGTTACTTGGTATATTGACTGTAACAAATGAATACCCATTCCGATTTCTGCTCCAATTTTGAGCCCTAATTCACCTCCAACGTCTATGTGTCTACCCGTAACTTGTCCGACGTGTGCTCCAGGATACAGACGTTAACATAATTATTCAACGTACGATAATCTCAGCGTTACCGCCGTCTATGTGTCCACAAGAACGTTTCCGAAGTGTCTTGCTGAATACAGACGTTAACGTAATTATCTAAAGTATAATTTCAGTGTCACGACCAGCGTCAAAGTGTCCAATAGTAACGTGTCCGACCTGTACTCCCGGATACATTCATCATTACAGGTAGTGTGATTAACTCTTTCCGAACAACGCAACTGTACACTGGTTCAATATAAAGGCGGGCCGCGGCCTTAGCGCAGTTGGTAGCGCATCTGACCCTCATTCGAGAGGTCCCGGGTTCGATACCCGGCCGCGGCTAATACACTTTCTGACAAAATTGTCACCCACCAATGAGTTTGAAATCGTTAACCTAAGTGTGCGAGCAGCTGGAGGCTCGGTAAGGGTGTTGTGGTAGTACTGGTTTGAGAAACAACAGGAATCCATGGGTAGGTGTTCCAGCCGCCGCGATATGACCCTGGTAGTTGAAAACGGCGTAAAACCCCAATAAACTCAAACTCAATATAAAGGCTGCTGTAGATTAAAATGTTGTAGGCCTACATACTATTCAATATCATAATGATTTCTTAGACACTGTTTCAGGGAAATGAGAAATTACTGGCTACCAATGTTATCCAAAACCTGTTCAATAGATCAATCAATCAATCAATCAATCAATCAATCAATCAATCAATCAATCAATCAATCAATCAATTAATCAATCAATCAATCAATCAATCAATCAATTAATTAATTGATTGTATTTCCATATATTTCAGGTATGATCTCACATGTCCACACTGTGAATGTGTACGAGGGACGACAACACAACGTAGGTATCTAACCCAGCCCTCATCTAGATCTGGCTTTGACGTCCCTTGTAGCAATAGCATTGGAAACTGTTTAGAGAAAAGAAGAAATTGCTGATGATCAGCACTTTCTTCTTTTCCCTCAATATTTTTTATGCTACTTCATAGATTTATTACTAATGATGTCCATTATTTGTCGTCCGCAAGTCTGTTTACATTGAACAGTCTAAAATTTTGCCGTTCCAAAACGACAAGATTTTTACTGTTCCACTATACACGAAACTGGATGTTGATAAAGATTGGGTTTGCGTATAGATCTGATATAGATCTATAGTTCAGAAAATACTGAGGCAAAATGAGAAATGCTGTTGATCAACATTTTCTACTTTCGGTTCAATGTTTTATCAAGCATTCTCTGTCAGCGACGCCAGAAACAAGTTGTGTTTGGGAAGTGTTAAGGAATCCTTGTAAGAGTAGTGGTTCATCGTATTAACACGGAGGCTGTCAGAGTATGGCCGACTTCGATTGGGACTATAGCTTGTGCTATTGCATTTTGCACACCTCGGATAATTCTAAATAGAGGTATTCCAAATGTAGCTATGGTAGCTATCGCTCCAATCGAACACCAATAGTGAGAGCTATAGTCTGACCGACGGAAAATGTGGTCGGACCATTCGAGCCATTACGCCATTTGCAACCCCTCGGATAAACAGCCGATCAATCAGTGTCGAGGTAAACAAAGATTATGATTCGCTGACACAGAGATACGGGTGGTAAACTTTGGAACGACCTCCAAAAAGAGGCTGTGAATTTCTGTTCCCATAGCACATCCGGGAACTCGCGGAGTCGGTCCAATGGCTAGAAACGTGTAAACAAAGGTAGGTGTCGGTGGTTCTTTTGATTGTTTTCTTAGTTTCTAACAAAAATGGATAATTATGGCAATGCTGTGTCGTGTAAAGATGACATCTCGACGGATACGGCCCAAAACTAGAGAGGGTGACTCTAATAGAAAGAACAGCGCTGTTTCCCGATGATGGTTCCCAATGGCTTTACCGAAGTCACCCTGGCCGACTTCGATTGGCAATGGCTCGCACAATCGCCCCAACCGAACACCAATAGTGCGAGCTATTTACGTCATTTCCGTAGCTATAGCTCCAATCGAACAGCAATGGCCCGAGCTATATAGTCCGACCACCGGAAAAAGTGTGGTCGGACCATGGCTCCATTACGTCATTCGGAACTCCTCGGATTAACAACGGACCAATCAGTGTCTAGTAAACAAAGGTTTCGATTGACACAAAACGGGGGAGTGAGTATGGCCGACTTCGATTGGCAATGGCTCGCACCATCGTTGGGAATCAGCGCTGTTCTATCTATTATACTCACTCCCCCGTTTTGTGTCAGCCAATCAAAACCTTTGTTTACTAGACACTGATTGGTCCGCTATTTATCCGAGGAGTTCCGAATGACGTAATGGAGCCATGGTTTGTTTTGTTGTCTGCAACAGCTTTCAAAATGGTCAGATCGAAAATTATGCCGATTTGGGAAAGGGAATGAATAATAGGAGTGAATTGTGTGAGTGTGTTGTGCTAAAAATAAATCATTGTAACCTGTCCAGATAGTCAAATAACCAATGAAAACTTTGTATTTCTTATGTGTCCGATTTAACTTCGTCAGGCTTTTCTTTATAGATTCGAACCCTATAGGGAACGATTTCATCCAGTTTATCTTGATTCAATTTCGGACAAACAATGATATTTCGTATGTGTTGTTATAAACTCTCGTAACTATGGCTTGCATCAAGCCGTAGTTACGAGATTTTATAACAACACCCAGGATTTATAAATTTATAACAGTAAACCGAGTCTATTTTAGCACAAAATTCATTGCTATTCTATTTTTCAGTACCGACATCTGCATGTCCACCGGCTACTTGTCCGTCCTGTTCAGCGGGATTCGCACCTCGTATGAGGTAAGTAAACAGAACTACATATAAGAGTGGGTGATGGATTTTCAAAATGAAACATTTCATTCATTGCTCATCAAACCATATGCTGTTGGTGCTCCTTGGAATCGTCTCATGATTTAAAAGAGTACCCACATCATAGGGTTTGGAATTGAAATAACAAATTTAGAATGTCTCCACTATCACTTAGCTGTAGCTCTGCCTAAAAGCATATCATGTTATTTTCGGAAGACATGACGGAACCTAGTAAATTGCTCATTGCAGTTAGGATGCCTTGATATTCTCTTACACCCACCAAATAATTGCTAATCAAACTCGTCGAACGACCTCTTGGCATAGTCAAACCTCACATTTGAGGTGAAATAATGCAGAATGTCATTGGTCGCTTCAGACAACTCAAATGAATAATGTTTAACGGACCTGCTGAAGGACTTCTCTATTATTATATATACGTGACCCATCACGCTAAAAGGGACCTTATAGGAAGTGTGAAAAATATCGACTCTAGTCAGTCTGCGCAATCCGCCCAGCCAGACTAGGGCCGGCACTTTTCACTTGTATGTAATTTTTCCAAATCTGGAATGTTTTCCTTATCTTATTATATGTTCATTTTTCACATACGGGGTCTGGTTGACCTGTGGTGAGTCTGAAAAGTTGACTTCGGATAAGGTCCCTTTTAAAGTGACGGGTCACATATGTGAACCGCTCGGACAATATGTTTGCAGTTGAGTGTAGTGTATAACGTCGCTTTTCTGCTGCAGAAACGAGGTTTTTGAAGAAAAGCAGCTATATACAGCATTTATCACTAGTATAGATACCGAACACTTCGTGTGACTTGGGTCGTCATCAGTGGCAATGGAAATTGACAAGGCTATCCCTCGCCAGTTTCCGTTGTCACAGACGCAGCTCGGAAATCGCCAATTTCCGTTGCCAATGATGACACCCGGATATGGACGGAGTTATGCCATTTTAAAATTTCCGTTGTCACGACTGTTGCCCGTTAATCATAGGCATTATGTATTTTATTTCAGTTACCAATTCAGCTGTCCCTTATGCCGGTGTGTATTTGTAGGCACGTCCCCATACACATGGCCCCCAGCTAGTACGTACCCAGCATACACCACGTCACCCCCAGTACCGGCCAGCACGTACCCACCATACAGGGGTATACTCAGTGAACTGTTCCGTATCCATGGTGAACTCAGTGACCTTCAGGACAAGGCCAAACAGATCGATAATGACGTCATCAATATCATTCAGCAGATCGACGGTAAGTTCCAGAGAACTAATGATAACGGGATAGATTTGGTTTATTAGGATTTTACGCCGATTTCAACAGCTGTGGTCATATCGCGGCGGCTGGAGCACCTAACCAGGGATTTCTGTTGTTTCTCATGCCAGTACTACCACAACACCCTAACATAGCCCAAGATGCTCGCCCATATAGCCTAGGATAACGATATGAATTCATTGGTGGGTTTTGTCAAACGGGATATTTGCCGCGACCGGGGATTGAATCCGGAACCTCTCGAGTGAGAGGCAGATGCGCTACAAGCTGCGCTACGGTCGCGGCCGATAACTGGATAGAACACAGTGCGGAATCACATGAAAGAAGAAAAATACAAAAATAATGGCAACAAAATCAACTACAACAACAGCAACTGCAGAAATTATTCAATAATTTATAAAAATAAATGGCCGATTTGAAAATGGTTTGAAACAAATAATGTGTGAAAATGTCGATGACGCGTTGATTGTGATGGATTCTTTAGACACCACATTATACAGGTAAAAAGTTATTGACGGGCATTTTGTTTCATTGCTTGTCAATAGATTTTAAATTCATTTTCTTTTTACACAAATCGGTCAAGTATTAACATTATTATAAACATTATTGTTGAATGTACTGGAAAACCGATGTGCATATGATGACCCGCCGTAGCTAATGGGGATATTGATTTTTCGTAAATCTCATACAAAGGTAATGACTTTTAGTAATACTCATACAAAGGTAATGACTTTTAGTAATACTCATAAAGAGGTAGGCTACTGACTTTTTGTAATTCCCATACAGAGGTAATGACTTTTCATAATTCCTATACAAAGGTAATGACTTTTAGTAATACTCATACCGAGGTAATGACTTTTCATAATTCTCATACAGAGGTAATGGCTTTTCGTTATTCTAAAACAGACGTAATGACTTTTCGTATTTCTCATACAGAGGTAATGACTTTTCGTAATTCTCAGACAGAGGTAATTACTTTTCACAATTCTCATACAGAGGTTATGACTATTCGTAATTCTCATGCACAGGTAATGACTTTTCGAAATTCTCATACAGAGGTAATGCCTATTCGTAATTCTCATACAGAGGTAATGAATATTCGTAAATCTCATACAGAGGTAATGACTTTTAGTAATTCTCATACAGAGTAATGACTTTTCACAATTCTCATACAGAGGCAATGATTATCTGTAATTAAATCTCATACGGGGTAATGACTATTCGCAATTCTAATACAGAGGTAATGACTTTTCGCAATTTTCATACAGAGGTAATGACTTCGTAATTATCAGACAGAGGTAACGACTATTCGCAAATTCTCATACAGAGGTAATGACTTTTCGCAATTCTCATACAGAGGTAATGACTATTCGAAATTCTCAGACAGAGGTAATGACTATTTGTTAATCTCATACAGAAGTAATGACTTTTCGAAATTCTAATACAGAGGTAATGACTTTTCGTAATTCTCATGCAGTGGTAATGACATTTCATGATTTCCATACCGTTGTAATGAATGTTCGTAATTCTAAAACGGAGTAATGACTTTTTGTAGTTCTTATACGGGGTAATGACACCTCGTATTTCTCGTATATGGTTAATGACCCTTCGTGGTTCTTATACGTAGTACTGACTTCATAATTCTTATAAGGGGATATGACTTTTCGTCTATTCGATAATTCGACGCTTCTCAACAACAAAAAACCTCACAACTACAGCTGTGAACAAATTGTAGTTACGAGGTTTTGTTCTTCCACCGATGATATGTTTTATTTTACTTCTATTTCTAAAGGATCATCCATGGGACAAAGTCGCAGGCAGTTATTGGATAGTATCAGTGACAGTGTAAAGGTACCACAAGAAGATGACGCATACAAGTACGACGACAACGACGATCAAGCTCCCTTTCCATAGCAGACGACTACAAGAATCACCCGCCAAACAATCGACGATACTGTAAACTGAAAACAACAAACAGTCCGAATATCTGCTCTTAACTCATTACCATACGACAACCATTTAGGCTGGTACAAATTCAAATATGTTGCACCCGACAATTTCAGGTGAATGTAATTTTACGTTTTTGGGGTCTTTTTTTTTGGGGGGGGGGGGAAGGGTAGAAAATATTGTGGGAAATGAAAAAAAAATGCTTGTCACAAGCATTTTTTTTTCATTTTCCACAATGTTTTCCAAAGTCTTTTCATAATGGGGCGTCAAAAAGCTTCAATATGTGGGAATGGGTTAATTCTTTCCAAAACATCAGTGGCAGTGAAAAGTTTCCACAAGAAGATGAAATATACAAGTATAGCTCACGATAATTCACCTGGCAGAGCATCCCATTTGATTAGAATGGGCTTATCTGCCAGGTCATTTATCGTGAGGTATACGTCAGTACGACGACAGCGCTATAACAGCAGCATAATAACAATAATACAAATATTCAGGTCTTTTTTTATTTGAACTTTTCAGAGCTAATAATAATTATATTATATGATAACTGTAACAAACATAGATTAAAAACAGAAAATATACCTCTAACTCGACTGGTTTTGATGTCCTAAATGGAAAATAGTTGGGACAACGAAAGAAAAGGCTCATAGCCCAAAGTCTGTATTAATTAGCCCCAATTTTGTCGGAAAATCTCGCCAATCAATGCTCGGTTTTGACGACCGCTCAGGATATTCGTGATTAGAAACACGGTGAATAACCACGTGATGCAACACTTTAAGAAAACCTTTGTTAAAACTTGACCGATTTGAATTCGGTGTGAAGCAGAGAAGATGGACAGACATCACGCATTAGATGAACGTGTTGGATTTTTTAAAAAGCAACTGATAAAAAAAGTATTGAAGATAAACAAAAAATTTGGGTTATCTTCAAAAACTTTTTCATCCGTTGATTTTTCAAAAATCCACTGAATGTAGCTTATTTTTGGTATTTTCTCCGCTTCTCTGCTTCAAACCGAATTCAAAATGATCAAGTATTAACAAATCTATTGAGGATTTTCTGAGATTCTGGGTCACGTGATTATTCACCGCGAGAAAAGTTACGAGAAAAGGGTGAACATGAATACACCATCTGTCTCTCAGATTCCTCCATTAATGCCCATTGTGAAACTGACCCATGTAAACCGAAATAAATTTTTAATTGACAAAACAATAATTCTTACCATACACCTTTCTTTGTTTCGCCTGTTCATTTACAAGAATACATGACGGATCATTTGCTTAAATTGATCTAATATCTGCTGACCAATCAAATTATTCGTTCCATTACCAGAAACTCTGGACTGTTTCAATTTGAAAGGTGCTGCGGATGGCAATATCAAGTTGATAAACAATTAAAAAGCTTTGCATTTTCGATTAGAAAACATTGTGGATAATAAAAATATGCTTATAAATCACAAACAAATGAGCCAGGATCTGGAAAAACGTCCCTTATAGCATTTGAGAACAACATGGTATACACGCAGTCTGACCAGGAACCATGTTGTTCTCCAAAAGCTTCCTCGTGGCCTGTAGCAACCATTTGAGAGAAACATGGATCCTGGCAAGACTGCATCTAGGCACAGCCTGGTCTTAAAACCTGGCTATCTCAAAGGCTATAACGGATGTTTTTCCAGATCCCGGCTCAAATACTTCACTATCTACAATGTTTTCCAACACATTTTTCTTTCGGGGCATCGAAAAGTGTCATCGTGGTAATGTGATGCGACTGTAATGCGACTTCGTTTAGAAAAATAATCTACCTTTGGCAGAGACTGATAAAAATATGTTGATACTAGATTAAGCCTTACCCAAACAAGACCTGCTTCTGCTGTCCCTTACACAGGTGGAAACGACATTGGAAAACGTTGAGGCAAAGGGATAAAATGCTGATAACCGACATTTTCTCCTTTTGTCTAAATATTGTCTATGTACACAGCATTAAATTATTTTATACACTGCACCCATTTTGTCGACTGAAGTTGCCTTCAAATTTGTCCTACTTTTGCCGGTTGAGGAAGGGTTAATCGCAAAATTATTCATCATATTATATCTAAGAGCTACCAGTCCCTCAAAATGCATAAAAATATCATACAAAACAATTCTTGCTGATAATGATGATAAGAATCATTTCAAAATTGATGATAATAAGGATAATAATAATGATATCATTTATAATGAACGAATGAAAACTGGAAGACATAACTGCCACACAACATCCCTATTCTGTCATGGGAATGGCTATCTAATCCTTTTCCAAACGGACAGACTTTATACCCGTTCAAACTGAAAGCTGCTGCAGAATAAAAAATATATGTTGAAAGGTATGGTCTTTATAATTAACTTTATAGCTTAGTACAGAAAAAAATGAGGCACTCGAACGGTTATCAGTATTTTCTTCTTTTGACTCAATGAGTTCCTAAATATCTATTATATAAAGAAGTTTAAACCAGGTTTTGTGTGGAGAAAGGTTAATATATGTGTATGGACTAATGCCCTTACAAACAATATCTTGTTTAGACTTGGAAATACATGTACATCAAGTGAAAAGGAAGACATTACTAATTTTTGTCCTTTTCCATGCCACATATAACAAATTTTCAAATGCCAATACCATTAATTTTGATATCTCCAATGTTGCTACAGATAAGACATAGTGCTATGATGGCACAGACAAGTTTGTGAGAATAAAACTAAAATGATAGAAGGGAAATCGATGGATTCAAATGGCACCAAAAACTTGCAATCGAAAAGGTCAACTTGTCAAAACGATAAGAATCAAGTTCGAATATAAGATGGCGCGTTTATCATAGAGATACTATCGCTTTTTGTGCCTTTTCTTTAAACCATCTTATCTAATTCTATCCATACTTTTGAATAAATCTGGAAACAAATTACAATTAAGCAGAACTTTGTACTTGTCTTCGGTCGAAATGTTTGCGCCATCATAACTGCTACATTGCTGGTAAACTACTGTGGATATTCACAATTGAGATTCATTTCCACATTATATTCAAACCCTTTCCCAAAACAACACAATTTTAGAGTGGTCCAATTTGAAAGTTGATGCACACGAAAAAATTGAAGTTGATGAAAAGAGGTTTCATGTAATGTAACACATACATGACTATCAAGGCAAAAGAAGAAAATGCTGGTTGTCAGCGTTTTCTTCTTTTGTCTCAATTTTTTCTAAGCCTTTTCTATTATGGACGTGAAACCCAGGCCTTTTTTGGGAAGGGTAAATAAATAGGTTGTCCAGGTTATGTATTTCTGAATGCAAATGACTTCTGCCATGCATCAATCACAGTTCGGAACTTTCTATTTTATCGTCCGTATTGCTGTTTGTACTGCCGTAGCCTGCTACAGTGCCGGTGATAGACGGTGAAGTTTCACCAGTATTATCACTGTGTACGTTATTTGTTTCCGACACTGTATTACCGTCTTTATTTGTCTCTATGTAATCAAGAGCATTTCCGTTCAATTTAGAATCACTGTGATCAATCGGCGGAGAATTGCTGTTTTTCTGAACAATCTGAATAAGAAAATAAAAAAGCAAGTAAATAGCAGATAAAAATTCAACTTGTCAGCACTCGTCAGAATTAACAAGATGAGCATCAAAACGCGCTCGAAACTGTCGTAACTACATATTGAATAAACTGTAGGTACGGCGTTTTTGAATGTAGCCAACGGTATTTAAGCCTAGAATCTAGTTGAAAATTGACAAAAGTATTGAGCTAACCGTATATGACTCTTCTACGTGGGATAAGAAAGTGGAGTTGAGTTTGAGCTTGCACGTGTCGAAAATGGTAGGAACACATGTTAATCTGTACAATGATCCAATTTACAATCATCCAGTTTAAAGGGAAAATTGTTAAATAAGACATTTGATCCAATTATCATCAGAAATATCATCAGTATTTTCTTCTTTTCGCTCCATATAATTTCCACAAGACCGTTCTTCTATGTCCGTGTCAAATCGCGACATTGTTTGGCGTAGGCTTAAAGGGAGCAGTTTCTTAATAATTTTCTACTTACATTTTCTCTATCTGAGGACAATGTCCCATCCGGACCTGCATTATAGTATGGGGCTGATCCCACGATACTTAACATCACGGGCAGAAAACACAGACCGTGAAACAGGCCGAATATAACCACCAGTATAAATACCTGGAAAATAGACCAATATAGATAAATGAATAAAAAATGAATGAATAAACTATAAATAGGTAAATAAAAGATTAAATCAATAGATATAATACAGACCGTGAAACAATTCGAAAATAAATACCAGTATAAATAGCTGTGGGGAGGATAATAATTGTTTCGCAGATTAATTAATCAAAGGGCCGAGAGTCCTGAAAGTCGACATAAGAATGGCACATAGATAATTATAAAATACGCTATGTTCAACATTACAGGTACGAGTAGAATCTAGAAATCACAGGCCATGAAGTACGAGTCCTAATATACAGTTGACACTCGTTAATTTGACATCGGATAAGTCGAAATTCCGCTTAAGTCGAAGTGAAAGTCATATCCCATCCTCAACATATGGACATCAAAATGAATTCCGAAACAAATACAGCCATTGAAATTTAGTAGAAAAAGGATAGAAATTGCTCGTTTCGAGCAATTTCTTTCCTTTTCCTACTATATATCAATCATGGACATATATGATGCCCATCAAAAATGGTTAAATATGTTTTTTATCGAAAATAATCAAAATCGGATTAGTCGAACTCCGGACATGTCGAGGTATTTTGAAGGCTCATAGGACTTCGAAATAGCGAGTGTCGACTGTAGCTACTAGTACAAAATACCTGTGGAATACATTATAAGTGTAAAATAATTAATCAAATGACTGAAGGTCCTGAAAGTCGACATAAGGATGACACCTAGGTATTTGTAAAATACGCTATGTTCAACATCACAGGTAGAAACACTGGCCATGAAATAGCCCAAATATAACTACCAATATGAATACCTTCGGAATTAATGAATAAATACATATTAGTAAAAACACAAGCCATGAAATATCTAGAAAAAACTACAAGTAGACTATGAATAACAATAAAGTTCTGCGAATTAGATTACTAAAAAGGTTAAGAAGATTAGATAAATAAATAAAAAAAAAAAAAAAAAAAAAAAAAAACACTGGCCGCGAAACCGTCCAAATAGAATTGTGAGTATATGTCTCGATAAATGGCATGGCAGAGCATCTCTAGCTAATATACAGAGATGCTTATTTGTCGGGAACTATATGATGGACATGGGCAATTAGTCCAGTCAAAATAGACTTTGACCTGGACAAAATTAGAACAGAATTGAAACTTATGCCATTCTACTCAGGAAGTATCTACCTTTTCATAGAAAAAAATATAAAAGGATCCCTCCGTTGTGATTTGAGTAATTTTGGGTAAAAAAATGGCTATTTTGGTAAACAAGAGGCCCCTCTGGGCCTTATCGGTCACCTGAATCAAATGAGCAGAAACATTTAAGGAAAATGTTAAGTTAACAAAAAGCGCAACCCCCCCAGCACCACCATTTCTTGACAGTCTTTTTTTCTCTTGTACAAACTTATTCAAAGACTCAAATACCAAAATGTGAATTCAATCCAACAGTAGAACATTTCTTAATATGTACCCTATTTACCCCCTTTTGGCACCTTTTGGGGCCCCAAAGGGAGATAACTCCATGATTTGTAAAAATCTGAAGCGGCTTCCCATTGGAATGCTTCCTGCCAAGTCTGGTAGAAATCTGTCCAATGGTTCTCAAAAAGAAGAAGAAAATGTTCAAAGTTAAGTAATAATGCGAAGCCCTCCCATCCCCCATCCACAGCACGGCCATTTATTGACGAGTTTTTTTCTCTTGTACAAATTTTGTAGTCCTTGCCCTAAAGACTTTAACTTCCAAATGTGTATCCAATGCAACAGCCGGTTCATGAGTAGAAGATATTTTAAGATGTACCCAATTTACCCCCTTTTTGGCCGTTTATGGGACCCCAAAGGGAGATAACTCCATGATTTGTACAAAGTCTGAAGCAGCTTTCTATTAGGACGCTTTCTGCCAAGTTTGGTAGAAATCCAACAAATGGTTCTTAATAAGAAGTCGAAAATGTTAAGTTAACTAATACCGCAACCCCACTCCCATCCCCCATCCCCAGCACGGCCATTTCTAAGCGGATTTTTTTCTCTTGTACAAACTTTGTTGTCCTTGCCCTAAAGACTCTAAATACCAAATGTGAATCAAATCCAACAGCCGGTTCATGAAAAGAAGATTTTTTAAGATGTACCCTATTTAACCCCTTTTTGGCCCCTTATGGGGCCCCAAAGGGAAACAACTACATGATTCGTACAAATCTGAAGCGGCTTCCCATGGGGATGCTCCCTGCCAAGTTTGGTTGTAATCCGTCCAATGGTTCTCAAGAAGAAGTCGAAAATGTTAAGTTAACTAATAACGCGACCCCCCTCCCATCCCCCATCCCCAGCACGGCCATTTCTGGGCGGATTTTTTTCTCTTGTACAAACTTTGTTGTCCTTGCCCTAAAGACTCTAAATACCAAATGTAAATCAAATCCAACAGCCGGTTCATGAGAAGAAGATTTTTTAAGATGTACCCTATTTAACCCCTTTTTGGCCCCTTATGGGGCCCCAAAGGGAGATAACTCCATGATTCGTACAAATCTGAAGCGGCTTCCCATGGGGATGCTCCCTGCCAAGTTTGGTTGTAATCCGTCCAATGGTTCTCAAGAAGAAGTCGAAAATGTTAAAAGTTAACGGACGACGGACGACGGACGACGCACGACGCACGACGACGGACGAAACACGGTCGCAATAGGTCACCATGACCTTCGGTCAGGTGACCTAAAAATGGGGAAAATTGGAATTTTCTAATATTTGAGAAAGTCTTGAATTTTATGAAGTTTTCAGGTGAGGTAATGTTAGTAAATATGAATTAGATGGATACAAAATTAAAACTTAGCAGAAAAACATAAAAATTGATTTTTTGTGATTTTTCTAAATTAAAGGGGGGGGGGGGGCAACTAGGCTGTTGCTGGGATATTAATAGCACTCAACGTTACATTCTCTATTGGATAAATCCTATTCTAGATAATTTTAATCAACAGAATGGGATAGGATTTAAAGAAACCGTATGAATAAATACCTCTCTTGCGATTTCTGTAATTTTGGAGAAAAATCGGTATTTGGTGAAAAATATTAAAAAAATGGAATATTACATTTTTTGAGAAAACGTTTATTTTCATAAAGTTATCATGTGCAAAAATGTTAGTAAATATGTATTAGATGGATACAAAATTAAAATTTAGCAAAAATCCATAAAAACTGATTTTTTATCATTTTTTTAAGTAAAAGGCGGGGGCAACGCAGGCTAGCAGGGCGGATATTGATAATATTCAGCAATGAATTCTCTATTGGATAAACCCAAAGAAAAAAAAAATATAAAAAATCTCTCTGTCGCAATTTCTGTAATTTTTGGGGCAAACATTGGTATTTTGGTGATACAGAATTAATATTTAGAAATAAAAAAAAATAAAAAAAGAAATTAGATTTCTATGAATTTTTAAGTCAAAGGCGGGGAGGGGGGAATTAGGCTGATGATGGGATACTGATGCAATTCAGCATTGAATTTTCTATTGGATAAATCCTATTTAGATTACTTAAATTAACCGAATGGGACATATTAAAGGGAAAAAAAGTATAAAAGAATCCCTCTGTACCGATTTCTGTATTTTTGTGTGCAAAAATTTGCATTTTTGATGAATTCTTAGGTAAGAGCATGTTATGACATGAGTTACATGGATATAACTAGCGAAATTAAGATAAAAAGCATTGAACTTTTTTTCTTGCTCTTTTCAGCAAATCCGATCTCGGTTATAATGAACCATTTGTTGCAATTGGTCATGTGATAGTTATCAATTTCTATTATATTGAGATTTTTTTCATTATGTGAATTTTAAATATGAAATGTTACAAACATTAATGATTTGTTAACTAAAATGATCTGTAGCTGAAAATGAGAAAGTATAGGAGTATAATGATCATTATTGGGAGTGTGTACATGTAGCTGGGTTGGAGTATTCGTAGACCTCAGGTGAACGAACCTTCAAAAATCAGCAAATCTAAAGAAAACCCTAAAAGACAAAAAGTCTAGACTTTGTATACCATTTGTCTCTTAATTTTGGTTGATTATGTCGTTTGTCTTTATCGGTTGAGTTTGTCATCATTAGGTAGATTTGAAGCAGACATGCATATATTTACCATCCTGTGTTATGCAACAACTATCAATTCAAATTAAGGTTAAAATGATTCAGATTAAAAGCAAGAACCACACGTGGACTGCTGCAATGCTACGAGTTACAAAATTTTAGGAATGCAGAGGTTTACCACATATACTGGACAACATACCAGGGGGAATTTAAGGCACATTGTACATGTAGAACAAAAGAAATCCACAACTAACCCCCCCCCCCCCCAAAAAAAAAAAAAAAAAAAAAAAAAAATCCGGACCCACGGGTCTTTTCAAATTAACTATAACGTGTAATATGATGTTGAAATTTTAACATACTAGAATTCTGTTCTGAGATCCTGATTTATCCAATAAATTATTGGCACAATATAAAACTCACCATATTTAGAAAAAAAAATCCATGTCTTTTTTGTCAACAGATTGATTTCGGACAGGTTAGGCGCTATAAAGGATTTTTTCAACCTTTACAGAAACAGTTGAAGATGTTTATATAGATAGAATATGGATATGTTTATTATTGTCAACCATGGTTCTTTTCCAAATACTTTCTTTGTGGAAAATTTTCGGTATTTTTCAAAATGAATTCCGTGTTTTATTACTTCCATTTAGTTTCATTTTTGGTCTATTTTGTCTACCATGTGTGCAGTGCGCTTGGTGATATTACTTGTAAAAGTGCATCCATTCATTCGTTAAAAAACATAATTTGATATTTCAACACAGATTGTTTATAGAAATATTTGAAAGTAAATTGTCTATATTATGTAATGTAAGACTTTTTATTCAACTAAAAATATTGCCCAAATCGTATACTTGTTGAAATTTTACACAAAAAGCAGACCCCACAGCCAATAATGACAAACCGTTGCATTGTCAAAATTTATTTTCCTAAAACTGGGTATAAAGTGGGTAGAGATAGAGACTTTCAATCATGATCGCGGCATCGAAGTCTTTCTGTCATAGACAAAACGTTTGTGAAAAAAATGTGGAAAAATATTTATTAATGATCAATATTGGAAGTGCATCTGATGGTTTGGAATGGATGTTCTGTCAAAAAAACAAGAGTGTCATGGTCATTGTGGCGTATATTGTATACTCCGCCCCTCCCTAGAGACTAAGTTTTAAGGGGGCATAACTCAGGCAAAAATCAATGAATCATAAAATCCTTCCTTCATGCACATCTACCAATTGAGGTGATAACATTGACCATGTTTCAAAAGGATCGAGCCTGAAACTTAGGAGGAGTTGCGCTCACAAGAAAAGTGGACGGACGAATGGACAGACGGAGAAGCTAATGCCAATATACGACTGCCTCCGGCAGCGTAAAAAACAGGACAACATGAATAGGTGAACCAATACCAGGAATATGTATTCATGAATAATATTCAATCCCATTCATTCAATAAAATAATATTAAATGAACATTATCCAATAAATATTTTTAAAAAATGTTTGTATGTACCGATATTCCTATATAAATCCCGACTAGAGGACCCCACCCCACACACTCTTCGACAAAATAAATATTTATACATTTGCAAATTAAAAGATATTAACATCACAAAAAAGTAAGTTCCATATTTTTTATTCAATTTAACTTTATATTCAGTAAACTAACATTTTCTAATCAAATCGCGTCTAAAAAGTTCAAAGCAATAATTCTCTTTTTCAAAAAATGGAAAATACCATTTTTCGCAAAATTCCACTTTCTTGCCCAAAAATTACATACATCGCATAAGAGATTCTTTATCATTTTTCTGTGAAGTCTTTTCACAATCTATTACTCAAAATAATCTATAATAATAATTAATTGAACTAATGATCTAAATTAGAATCTATCAAATAAAGATATGCACGCTATATTGGTAAAATATCCCCGCTGCCTCTAAAATACCACCCCCCGGGGGGCCCATCTTTTAAAAAAAATCATAAAAAATCAGTTTTTGTTTGTTTTTGCTGAATTTTGTTTTAATATCCATCTACTTAATATTTGTTTACATTTCTGCACATGAAAACTTCATAAAAATCAACAATTTTTCAAAAAATAGAAAATTCCAATTTTCCCGATTTTTTACCAAAATAGCCATTTTTTTACCCAAAGTTACTCAAATCGCAACGGAGGGATTGTTTTATATTTTTTTCTGTGGAAAGGTGGGTACTTCCTGAGTACAATGACATAGGTTTCATTTCTGTTCTAATTTTGTCCAGGTTGCCCCTGTTTCAGTTTTAGTTTGACTGGACTAAATTTTGTTGTCTTTGAACCAGTCTAATAGAGAATTTTTTTGGGAAGCAGCAGCAGCTCTGCGTTCAGTAGGGGTTTACATGAGCTCCCGTGAGCAACAGTCGCAACTTCTTTGACACAAAATTGACAGAATTGACCGAGTATTCCGAATGGTAAAACCTTTCTGAACGCAGCCAAGATGTAACTGGTATAACTTACCGCGAAAAATGATGAGAGACTACGTCCAAATATGAGTACGAAGAACACAAGGAACGTTGTGACAGCGCCGTGTAAAATGGCGGGTCCTATCTGACATAAAGTGTTGATAGCACGCTCTGAAATATCAAAAAAATGTTATGGTTCCACATGTTGGAAGAATATAAACCCAATACCAGGGGGCAATTCTTTAGACCAGTACAATTTCAAAGGCGCTGCAGACGATTATTTCAAGTTCATGAAAGGGGGGTCTCACCCTATCAGAAATTCCCATAGGGTTGTGCCCACGCTCGGAATTTCATGAAATTTGGTATGAAGTTAGTATTCTTTATAACGGCGTTATTCCCAAAATATTTTTTAAAAATCTATTCTGGAAAATTTTTTCTAAGAATTTTAAGATTTTTGCTTAAAAATGGGGGGTATCCTAACTTAAAGAGGCCATTTACGCCCAGCTTTGTTGTATTCGAGCCAAATTGTCTCCAAAAATAATGTCTAATAATTTCTCATCGTGTATAACCCAGAATAGCATGTATTACTCAACAAAAAAACAATTTTCTAAAAGATTTTGTATGACCTCATCGCCAAATTTTTTAGTTTTTACATATTTCGACCAAATTCAGGTCTAAATTTCACATAGTTCCAGTTTTTGTCAACCCATGAAATTTACATTAAAATTGCCCTTATATATGCCCATGCTTATGGTACAATATGAAGAAAAAATAAAACCGGTAACAGTGTTGTTTTTGAATTTAAGTGTAAAGGGTCCAGATTTCTAAGAATGTAAAATCTAAGATTTTACTTAATTATTTTCATATAAATTTGTAATTAGCTCATTTTGCTTTGTTGTGTCTTTATTTAACATATCCAACTTATACATGGCATTAATTTTAGCTTTTGCCACACAAAAACATAATTCTAAAGAATAATTGGCACATTGTCGTACCCCACCCACCAATAATATAATGGTAGAAAAAATCCCAAACAGCGGAGTAAATTATAAAATGTGGGGATGAAAAATAAAGGAGATGCATAATGTTACATATCTAATCTATTATGTGACCCTTTTTAACTTTCCTATGTGGCTTATCAGCACTTATACTACTTTCTTCTTCTTCCGGTTACAGTGATGGGCCCTTACAAGAGCATTTTCGCACAGTTATTAAAAAAACAAACATTTTTTTCCTTTACTACACTGCTCAAGATAATAAAAAGAACACAAAAGCATTTTTTATTGTACATTAATTGTGCCTTTCAATGCAAAATTGCTAATATTTCTATTGTAATGATGAACTAGCCACTGCTTTGTTGACGTATTAACTTTTTGATAATCGCAGATTTGAGAAGAACATGCATCATTTTGGCATGTTTGTATCAACAATATTGATACATAAATGTTGTACGATGACTCTTCTTACTATTTTCATTTAAAATTGGGGACTGATATCAATACTATGTAGGCAATACTGAGCTTTTGCTAGATGGGTACCATTAAAACCGGGAGCATTTTAAGGTGCCGTTGTTCACAATTCTCATTATTTGACAATGTTACCGGTTTCAAATTTTCACCAAATTCTGCATACGACTAGGAGACATATATGGCTAACCTTTTTAACAATTTCAAAGGTTGACAAAGACGGGAACATACAAATAAAATTATTTGAATTGAAGGTTTTGAAAATTTCTTGGCTGTTTTTCTGACAATTTCTGACCAAATAAATTTCTGAAAAAATTTTTTGCATGTTGGCAGCCAAAGTGTTGGTACCAAAATGTTTTTCAATGACCCCTCTTGCTATTCTGGTTGAAAATTTGGGACTGATATCAAAACTAGGTAAGCAAAATTGGGCTTTTGCTAGACGGGTACCATTGAAATCCGGGAGCATTTTAAGGTGCTGTTGTTCACATTTTTTATAATTTGACAATGTTACCGGTTTCAAATTTTCACCAAACTTTGCATGCAAACAGGGAACATATATGGCCAACTTTCTTATTAATTCCATAGGTTGACAAAGACGGGAACATACAAAAAAGTTTGATTGACTGTTAGGTTTTATATAATTTTCTGGGTTGTTCTTCTGTCAATTTCTGACTAAATAGATTTCTAAGAAATTATGTGGCATGTTGATATTAAAAATATTGGTCTGAAAATGTTCTACATGTTCTACAATAACTCTTCTGCTATTCTGATTTAAAATTTGGGACTGATATCAAAACTAGGTAAGCATAATTGGGCTTTTGCTAGACGGGAACCATTGAAATCAGGGAGCATCTTTAGGTGCCCTTGTTCACAATTCTCATTATTTGACAATGTTACCGGTTTCAAATTTTCACCAAATTTTGTATACAAACAGGGGGCATATTTGGCAAATTTTCTTATCGATTTCATAGGTTGACAAAGACGGAAACATACAAAAAATTGATAGAATTTCAGGTTTATAAAATTTCTCGGCTGTTTTTCTAAATAAATAAATTTCTGAGAATTTTTTTGTTCATATTGGTATCAACAATGTGGTACAAAAATGTTCTACAATGACTCCTCTTGCTATTCTGATTTAAAATTTGGGACTGATATCAAAACTAGGTAAGCAAAATTGGGCTTTTGCTGGACGGGAACCATTAAAATCCGGGAGCATCTTAAGGTGCCATTGTTCACAATTCTCATTATTTGACAATGTTACCGGTTTCAAATTTTCGCCAAATTTTGCATGCAAACAGGGGACATATATGGCCAACTTTCCTATTAATTTCATAGGTTGACAAAGACGGGAACATACAAAAAAATGTGATAGAATTTTAGGTTTTGGAAATTTTTCGGCTATTTTTCTGACAATTTCTGACAAAATTAATTTCTAAGAATTTTTCGCGCGTGTTGGTACCAACAGTATTTGTATCAAATGTTTCTACAATGACTCCTCTTGCTATTTTAATTAAAACTTGTGGATTTATACCAAAACTAGATAGCCAACATTGAGCGTTTGTAAGACGGGTATCAATGAAAACCGGGAACACTTTAAGGTGCCGCGTATAGGCCTATATGCACTCTTTGAGTAAAAGGAATATATTTTTGTAGTTCATAGGTCAGAGGCATTTTATGTGTAAAGTTACAAGAAAATCTGTGCGAGGGCGCAAATGAGACCCCCCCTTTACAATTTTTAGTCTTTGTGCATAAAAAACGGTATGGAAAATGACGAAATTGCTTGTCGCAAGCAATTTCTTCATTTTCCACCATGTTTTCAAAAGTCTGTACCTTGTCGGGCGTAAAAGGCACCACTGTATGGATATGGGTTAATCAACGTCAATATGAAATAAGTCACACGTAATTGTTTCAGTAGATTGTGGTATATCATCATGATTTTATTTTGTTTTAGGAAAGTGTTAGGCTAGTAAAACATGCATATCGTAATTTTTTGCGATTTTCAAAGTAACACATTGTAGATCTATGTCCAGTTTAGACAAATTTTGTAGGTTTTTGAATATTTTTACTTTACAGTATTATTGACATATCATATGTGAACAATATGTCCGGATTTCGAGTAAAACCTTTCAGTTTCGGAAAAGTTATTATTATTTTCTTCTTCTTCTCTAAAATCTTCCAAAAATGAGATTTTGACGATATATCAATATATTTTTATAGGAGCTCATTTTAGGGACTACGACCCGGAAGCAAAACCGTTCTCGACAGTCTCCATTTGTGTTTCTAAAATCAAATTTTCTATAGATAGATGTTCTAAAAATAGATCATATTACTCTCCCTGGTTCCCGTTAACGTCATGAACGTATAACCGACGTGGGATGATAAATCAAGAGCGAGACCAATACGTGTACAAATAACAAACACTATTTTCGGTTCTAAAACAGATATTCTAAGAATAGATTGAGTTACCTTCTCTGGTACCCGTTAACGTCATGAACGTATAACCGACGTGGGAGGATAAATCAAGAGCGAGACCAATACGTGTACAAATAACAAACACTATTTTCGGTTCTAAAACAGATATTCTAAGAATAGATTGAGTTACCTTCTCTGGTACCCGTTAACGTCATGAACGTATAACCGACGTGGGCGGAGAAATCCACAGCCAGACCAATAGATATAATGAGCAACACCACCAGGTTAATGTCCAGGTAGAATCCCCATAACTGTAGGGACCCCATGATGTTGAGCTGTGGAATAAACCATTACATATGATAATATTATAGATGAATAATATATTTTATTACATATCCAAATGTAATTTAAAAAGTCAGGTTCCATCCATTACTTTAGCATCAACAAAATACTTCGTGCAACTTTGGGCGTCATCCGTAGTAACGGAAATTGACGAGGGAATCCCTCGTCAATTTCCATTGCTACGAACAACACCCGGAAGTTGACGAGGGTATATCTCGTTAATTTCCGTTGCCACCGATGACACAGGTGAAATTTCAAAGCGAGACTACCGTCCAATTTTCAGTTATCAAAACAAGACTCTGTGCAATACTCATGTTAGTTTACAATTACAGTACTTAACACTTTTATAATACTTACCGTGGTCAGGCAAACAGACATCAGAACAAATGCACTGGTAACAAAATCCACGATAAGCAACAATGTAACAACGAAAACTGCAATACCGGCCAGGACGAAGTTACGGATTATCTCCTTGTCAACGTACTGAAATGAGAGTTTAAACCTTTAAAAAACGAAAAATAGGGTTGTTCAATTCAAAACTTATTCAGACGACAAATTGAGTGTCACTGACGATATAAATGGAAAATATTGAGAGCAAAACTAGAAAATGCAGATTATCAGTATGTTATTCTTTTGCCTCAATGTTTTTCATGTCTCTTCAAATAGGGACGTCAAACCAGATACTGTTTGGGAATGGGTAAAAACTGCCACGAGAAAATGCCACGAAACTGATAGTTACTGCATTAATCAATAACGGAATTAATACAGTCAAAATTACGGTAGTTTCCCTTTTCGAAATTATTGATGCATAATTTCCGAACTACGATTAAACGAATATATTTCTTGCAAATAAATTAAGATTAATGTCCGGCTACCCACCAAGTTTTGATGTCAAAACCAAGATAGGGGTATCAACGGATACGATATATCAAAAATATTAAATGCTCTACAACAATACTATGATTAAGTCTAAAAAAAATTCGATCTTTCGGCTCTTTCGATACCTTTGCAGGACCGCTAAATTTGAATATGGCGAAGTCTTTGGAGAAAGGGAAAACATATATTATAACAAACAAACACAGTTGTATGTAAAATTCTAAGGTTAATTTAATGACATTATCATTGCTTTCATTTTACAAGAAACGGGGGTGGGGGCAACGAAAAATGAAGTCCAAACATGGACCAACTTACTCTAATAACTTCCGTAAATATGTGGAATGGAGAGAAGCAGAAACATTTCCCGTCAGGTAATAACTTTGTTGTGTCGTCTGCTATACGACGTAGTTCTTCCATAATATGTTCATTCTCCCACACGTCCAGTGACACGATCTGCTGCATAGGGAAATACGTCCACTGTGGGAAAAGGAGAAAATGGTATCATGTAATATGTATTACGATTTTAGAACATGTTAATAACCAGCACTTATCCCTTTGTCTAAAAAAATGTTGGTACTAAATTGAACACAAGTCCTATCGATGTAGAATGAAATTTTGTCATTTTACACAAGTTTTCAATTTTACCGTTTGGGGAAAAAAGGTCCTTTAAGGCTTTTGAGCCCAGCGTGGTTCTAGATCAGCCTGCGTATACACCATGTTGTTCTCTAATAGCTGTCTTTATGACCTATGGCATCTGTAAGAGAGCAGCATGAATTTCGCTCATACAGCACATGAGCACAAGCTTATCTCGAACAAGAGCTGTCCGAAGACAGCGCGCTCGACTTTCTAAGTTGCTTAGTATAAAGGGGGCATAACTCCAAATATAGTGGAGCCAGGGTTACGGGCCCTGGTAGTAAGGTAGAGGGTGTGATGGTAAATAAGTATTCCAAGTTTGGGTTGAATCCCTTTGATAGTATGGAAGTTATTGATGTTTCAAAAAACTTTAACCTTGGTTGCAACGCCAAGCCGACGCCAACGCCCGGGTGACAGTATAAGCTCTCATTTTCTTCGAAAAGTCGAGATAAAAATGGCTGTCTCAAATTCTATAAGGGACCTTTTTTTAGATCGCAGCTCAAATGCAAGGGTATGGGCATCCTACAATATAACGATGCTTTTCAACAAAAACCTCGCATCTGCAGCTTAAAACGTGCCGCAGTTACGAGATTTTCGATGAAAAGCGACGACAATCTATATTTGTTTACTCACCCTAACTTGTGGTACTGGGTCATCTGTTAGGTCTATATATTTAGAGAATGGTATACCAAGTGCTGAACCCAGGTACTCTTTTAGTATCTGATAAAACTGAGTCGTGTTTGTGGGAATATTTGTTTACTCACCCTAACTTGTGGTACTGGGTCATCTGTTAGGTCTATATATTTAGAGAATGGTATACCAAGTGCTGAACCCAGGTACTCTTTTAGTATCTGATAAAACTGAGTCGTGTTTGTGGGAATATTTGTTTACTCACCCTAACTTGTGGTACTGGGTCATCTGTTAGGTCTATATATTTAGAGAATGGTATACCAAGTGCTGAACCCAGGTACTCTTTTAGTATCTGATAAAACTGAGTCGTGTTTGTGGGAATATTTGTTTACTCACCCTAACTTGTGGTACTGGGTCATCTGTTAGATCTATATATTTAGAGAATGGTATACCAAGTGCTGAACCCAGGTACTCTTTTAGTATCTGATAAAACTGCGTCGTGTTGGTGGGAATTCCGTCTGAAAATTGAAATAAATAGGGCGGTTAAACTGTGCTATGATGATGGAGATTAATAAATAAATTCATTACAATTGACTAACAATTACAAACAAGTGTAAACAAAGCATGCATAGGAAGTTATCATACAAATTGAGGCCAATCTATACATAAATGACGTGGCAGAGCATCCCAGTCTATTGGCTGGGGCTGCTCTGCCAGTTCAACAATCGCGAGCTATACTGAATGTCATTGTTTTGTTTAGTTGAAACATTTGTACAAAAAGTTAATACAGTGCTTTCATAAGAGAAGTTCTTCTCCGATGTCGCGTGAATCTCATTAGGGGTAGTATACCTTAGTAATGGTCACTTACTTTCATCTGTCGGAACATTTCTAGCAAAAGCCTTGAGCTGGACCCACGTTTTATATAGCGGTATCCAGTTAGGGACCAGCCTATACATTACATATGCACTCTCTGTATAGTTGTTAAACTCGAACAAAACACATACAAGTACATGTTCACATAGATGGAACGAAAACATTTTGCCAGAGTTGTTACCCATTCGACATATTCGGGCGACCGAAAAATTCCGACGTCAAATGAATCTCATTAGGGGTGGACTACCTCAATAATGGTCACTTACTTTCATCTATCGGTACATTTCCAGCGAAAGCTTTCAGCTGGACCCATGTTTTATATAGCGGTATCCAGTTAGCTACCAGCCCGTACATTACATATTCACTCTCTGTGTAGTTGTTAGCCATCTGATCCAGTATCATTATGTTCTTTTGGTAGTCCATCGGACCTGGAAGCGGAATAATTTTTAAAATCATTTGAAGAATTTAATTGTTTCATAAAACAAACCTTATTGTGATGTCCCAAACTGAAAATAATACATGGAAGACATCGACACAAAAGAGGAAAATTTATGAAACCAGCATTTATCCTTTGCGTCAATATTTTTGTGCTATAGGCTATATCACGGTGGAGATTGTGTATCGTGGGATGGATAACGGCTACGGCCAAAATTGCCTCGATAAGATCTCTGGTAAGATATTTTGCAATAATATTCTTATTTCTGATTCAATTCTTAAAAAGTTTGTTGCATGAATCCCTTATTCAGCTCTTTCATTGTATGTATGCCTTATTAGATAACTCTTTATAAGTTTCCAAAAATATTGTCTCAATCGACCAGAAAGCGAAATGATAACAACTTCGGTCAATCTAGCCTCACTTCAGGTAAGAATTTTTGCAATAACTTCTTAATTTTGCCTCAATTTTTAAGCAGTTTGCTGCATGTATCTCGCCTTACTGGGCTTATTCCTCAGATGTATGACTCATTCGGGAACATTTTGTAGTTTTCCCCAAAAATGATTCCAACCGACCACAAAATTGATCCGAATTTTTTGCCGTTTTTCTGCTCGCTTGGAATATTTTTTTTTTGAAAAGTACAAGGATTCCGTAAACAAGTCATATATCTGAGGAAAGTTTTCAATAAGGCGGGGCACATGCAACAAACATATTAAAATTGATTCAAAAATAAGAAAGTTATTGCACAATTTCTTACCTGAAGCTTACCAAATTTGCCCGTGTTCGTTATCCATCCCATGATGCACAATATCCACGGTGAATATGTGCTAATGTATTTATCAATATCCAATTTGGTACCAGCATCAGCACAAGCAGCTTCAAATTAAAATAAACAGCCTCGTCATTTTTTTCGTCGTTCGAGAAAGGTACATTAATTGACGAAACATTAATTGGCTGTTTGTAACCGTCAGACACTGTCAAACGTTCAAATTAATCACCCTTTTGAATATTTTTGGCTTTGGATATTTTGAAAATACCTACCACAAAATACTTGAATCCCGGGTCCCTCGGCTGTGAAGTATTTCCTCTGTGAATGTAGAAACTCTCGTACGTATGAATCTTCAGGTAGACTCAGCTCTATCTCGTAACCTTTCTTCAGGGATGACACACTGACGCCCATCAATATAGCCACGCCCAGTGTAACTAGGATAGTTAGGATCTACAATAAAAATTGAAATCAAGATTCTATGAAAAAAATCAAACAAGGAAAATCTTAAGAGGCGTTGAATGCGTGCTCGTGTAGGCAAACGTAACAGTTAGAGCTTTTGTCTTATTGTAAGATTGTTCCACTTTAGCACATGAATCGTACGGTATGCTACGTATAGGCCTATGCATGTAATTATAATAATGCTACATTTCATTGGCATATACTTATTACAAAAACAGCACAAAAACGAAGTCTAGTAAACATTGAAAACACATTTTACTTTGTTTCTATGCCATAAATTCATTTTGTTATTAAAGCCTTTTATTTTCGTGCATGAAAGGGATGAATACATGAGTTTATTTGTAAAAGATATTTTTAAAATTGATTTCCATAAGCAATATTGAGGTTACTCACGATCAATTTTAAAATTGTTCAACGAAATGAGTAAAAAATACATCATGCCGTCGGTTTCGTTCGAAAATGTCGTAACTACAGCTTGAATAAGCTGAAGTTACGACATTTCGAACGTAACCAACAATGCATAACCTACCTTTCCGGGTGTAGACAATAGTATAGGCCCGTAATAATTTTTAAAGAACGGCCGGATCCACTCCTTGTTTGTCCAGGTGGGTGGGGTATAGTTCTGATGTGTTATACATGGTATACATGCGTCCCGGCTTCGCTCTATTCTGTACTGATTCAGCGTTAAACAAGCTGGGAACAAGGTTGACTGCATTAAGAATAGGAAGAATATTCCTATCGAGCAATACACGCAGAATGATCGTAGCACGGGCATTTGCTGAAAAGAAATTAAGAATTTATCAAACTTTTTTTTCAAGTCGCAAAGAATTCTTTCAAATTTAAAGCTGTCAGGTGTACAGAGAGACGAAAAAAGGGCATTGAAATAGAAATGTTAATGTGAAAAGGATTAAAGCGAACGTATTTCATGTCTTCCTTGTCCTACGGGTAAAGTTTGTGGTGTCATTATCAAAATTTACCCCAATTTTCAAACAACGTATGAAATGATAAAATAAATGTTTGCATTCAATAAACTCACCGTCGAGATGCCGCAAGCGAACGCCACGATGTCGGAGAATGACGTCACACTGACGGAAACACCGGCGTGCCGCATTGTAATGGCTATACGTTCTTCTATAGGTAGACTGGAGTGTGCTTTATTTATACGCTTCCACGTTGTTACGATCACAAATGTGTCGTCTACTCCCACAGCTAAACATACAATGAAAATATTAATTAAAATTAAATGAAATTATTCTTTCAAATTGGCACAAACAGCTAAACACCAGCGACTGAAAATTCTCGACAAAACAGAAACAAGAACTTATTGATTGAGGCCTTTTGTCGGGTTTCGTATACATCAATTTTCTATTGGCTTGATTGTTTAGATAATCATATGTTATGACTAGACTCTAAAAGTTCCTGATTTTGTAGCATTCGATTCCTTGGTCATTTATTTTATTCACATATGATATTTGTCTGTTGCGTCAAAAGGCCCCTATCGAACAAATAAGAACCAACACAGGTCCTTCACGATATACACGTACATTACATTTTTTAGTGTATCATTTTGTCATTAAAGTGACATTTCACAATTATCTTTACATAAATTTTACTTTTATTCTATCTGAAAGAGCATGTTTTCTTATGAAAATTCTGAAAATTTCAAGCCAAAATATTTAACCTTTTATGAGAAATATATATTTTTTGCTATAATTAAACAAATTGTTGTGGACAACAGTTCAGATTTATATAGAATTTGTCATTTCTGTCTCAACTTTGAAGGCTTATTTTTCGCTTATAAATAACAACTTTAAAAATCTGATAGCATTTCTACGCATTAGAATAGACAATCTTTACATCAAGACATACTTTTAAAAATGAAATAAATGTGAAATGCCACTTTAAGTCAAAGAGACTTACCAAGCAGTAAGAATATAAGAGCTTGGTGTGGTGCTCCGAACAGGAATCCACACGCAAAACCCAAACCAAAACACGCCCCTGCCGAGAAGATCACGCCCACTATAGCTGCGGCAGTTAGGTACACCTGAAAATAGCATACAATAAAATCAATGTGAAATGCAGTTCTGCTATTGAAACGCAGTATCAAACAATTGTATCCAATTTATTACAACATAACGAACTTGGATAAAACTAGAAAGGTAAAATAAGGTTTTTGTCATAGTATAATATGTAAGCACTTTTTTCAAACTATATATCTCTGTCATTTATTACTAATCTCAGGTTATATTTGACAGGCTTTCACTTGGAACTGACACCTTCCAATCCTTGTCATTAAAATTTAGAAGATTCGGAAAGCCGTTGCAATAATAGTTTCTAAACCATCGCAGTCATATGCGACCGGATTTCGATGCCGACCTTTAAGAAGTACTTTGCCTAACGAATAGGTGAAAAAGATATTGAACTGCATCCATCAGGAAGTAGTCGCTACAAATCTTATTAAATGGACCAAATATACCTTATTATACCGCTATATCGTTGTTTCTACCCTACTAATATGCATTTACGATTCTCTTAATTTCTGGTCACCAGAAATTCGCTTGGTCCGACTGTGTGTGGCTATGGCTTTGTGTTCTAACTTACCCCATGTTCGACCAAGTTAAACTTCCCTAGAGCCAGAATAATGTACAACAACACCACTGGAAAACCGTACACAATCAGTATAATGTCACCGTATAACTTACCCCATGTTCGACCAAGTTAAACTTCCCTAGAGCCAGTATAATGTACAGCAATACCACTGGAAAACCGTACACAATCAGTATAATGTCACCGTATAACTTACCCCATGTTCGACCAAGTTAAACTTCCCTAGAGCCAGAATAATGTACAGCAATACCACTGGAAAACCGTACACAATCAGTATAATGTCACCGTATAACTTACCCCATGTTCGACCAAGTTAAACTTCCCTAGAGCCAGTATAATGTACAGCAATACCACTGGAAAACCGTACACAATCAGTAAAATGTCACCGTATAACTTACCCCATGTTCGACCAAGTTAAACTTCCTTAGAGCCAGAATAATGTACAGCAATACCACTGGAAAACCGTACACAATCAGTATAATGTCACCGTATAACTTACCCCATGTTCGACCAAGTTAAACTTCCTTAGAGCCAGAATAATGTACAACAACACCACTGGAAAACCGTACACAATCAGTATAATGTCACCGTATAACTTACCCCATGTTCGACCAAGTTAAACTTCCCTAGAGCCAGTATAATGTACAGCAATACCACTGGAAAACCATACACAATCAGTATAATGTCACCGTATAACTTACCCCATGTTCGACCAAGTTAAACTTCCCTAGAGCCAGTATAATGTACAGCAATACCACTGGAAAACCGTACACTATCAGTATAATGTCACCGTATAACTTACCCCATGTTCGACCAAGTTAAACTTCCCTAGAGCCAGTATAATGTACAGCAATACCACTGGAAAACCGTACACTATCAGTATAATGTCACCGTATAACTTACCCCATGTTCGACCAAGTTAAACTTCCCTAGAGCCAGTATAATGTACAGCAATACCACTGGAAAACCGTACACTATCAGTATAATGTCACCGTATAACTTACCCCATGTTCGACCAAGTTAAACTTCCCTAGAGCCAGTATAATGTACAGCAATACCACTGGAAAACCGTACACTATCAGTATAATGTCACCGTATAACTTACCCCATGTTCGACCAAGTTAAACTTCCCTAGAGCCAGTATAATGTACAGCAATACCACTGGAAAACCGTACACTATCAGTATAATGTCACCGTATAACTTACCCCATGTTCGACCAAGTTAAACTTCCCTAGAGCCAGTATAATGTACAGCAATACCACTGGAAAACCGTACACTATCAGTATAATGTCACCGTATAACTTACCCCATGTTCGACCAAGTTAAACTTCCCTAGAGCCAGTATAATGTACAGCAATACCACTGGAAAACCGTACACTATCAGTATAATGTCACCGTATAACTTACCCCATGTTCGACCAAGTTAAACTTCCCTAGAGCCAGTATAATGTACAGCAATACCACTGGAAAACCGTACACTATCAGTATAATGTCACCGTATAACTTACCCCATGTTCGACCAAGTTAAACTTCCCTAGAGCCAGTATAATGTACAGCAATACCACTGGAAAACCGTACACAATCAGTATAATGTCACCGTATAACTTACCCCATGTTCGACCAAGTTAAACTTCCCTAGAGCCAGTATAATGTACAGCAATACCACTGGAAAACCGTACACAATCAGTATAATGTCACCGTATAACTTACCCCATGTTCGACCAAGTTAAACTTCCCTAGAGCCAGTATAATGTACAGCAATACCACTGGAAAACCGTACACTATCAGTATAATGTCACCGTATAACTTACCCCATGTTCGACCAAGTTAAACTTCCCTAGAGCCAGTATAATGTACAACAACACCACTGGAAAACCGTACACAATCAGTATAATGTCACCGTATAACTTACCCCATGTTCGACCAAGTTAAACTTCCCTAGAGCCAGTATAATGTACAGCAATACCACGGGAAAACCATACACAATCAGTATAATGTCACCGTATAACTTACCCCATGTTCGACCAAGTTAAACTTCCCTAGAGCCAGTATAATGTACAGCAATACCACTGGAAAACCGTACACTATCAGTATAATGTCACCGTATAACTTACCCCATGTTCGACCAAGTTAAACTTCCCTAGAGCCAGTATAATGTACAACAACACCACTGGAAAACCGTACACAATCAGTATAATGTCACCGTATAACTTACCCCATGTTCGACCAAGTTAAACTTCCCTAGAGCCAGTATAATGTACAGCAATACCACGGGAAAACCATACACAATCAGTATAATGTCACCGTATAACTTACCCCATGTTCGACCAAGTTAAACTTCCCTAGAGCCAGTATAATGTACAGTAACACCACGGGAAAACCATACACAATCAGTATAATGTCACCGTATAACTTACCCCATGTTCGACCAAGTTAAACTTCCCTAGAGCCAGTATAATGTACAGCAATACCACTGGAAAACCGTACACTATCAGTATAATGTCACCGTATAACTTACCCCATGTTCGACCAAGTTAAACTTCCCTAGAGCCAGTATAATGTACAACAACACCACTGGAAAACCGTACACAATCAGTATAATGTCACCGTATAACTTACCCCATGTTCGACCAAGTTAAACTTCCCTAGAGCCAGTATAATGTACAACAACACCACTGGAAAACCGTACACAATCAGTATAATGTCACCGTATAACTTACCCCATGTTCGACCAAGTTAAACTTCCCTAGAGCCAGTATAATGTACAACAACACCACTGGAAAACCGTACACAATCAGTATAATGTCACCGTATAACTTACCCCATGTTCGACCAAGTTAAACTTCCCTAGAGCCAGTATAATGTACAGCAATACCACTGGAAAACCGTACACTATCAGTATAATGTCACCGTATAACTTACCCCATGTTCGACCAAGTTAAACTTCCCTAGAGCCAGTATAATGTACAACAACACCACTGGAAAACCGTACACAATCAGTATAATGTCACCGTATAACTTACCCCATGTTCGACCAAGTTAAACTTCCCTAGAGCCAGTATAATGTACAGCAATACCACGGGAAAACCATACACAATCAGTATAATGTCACCGTATAACTTACCCCATGTTCGACCAAGTTAAACTTCCCTAGAGCCAGTATAATGTACAGTAACACCACGGGAAAACCATACACAATCAGTATAATGTCACCGTATAACTTACCCCATGTTCGACCAAGTTAAACTTCCCTAGAGCCAGTATAATGTACAGTAACACCACGGGAAAACCATACACAATCAGTATAATGTCACCGTATAACTTACCCCATGTTCGACCAAGTTAAACTTCCCTAGAGCCAGTATAATGTACAGCAATACCACTGGAAAACCATACACAATCAGTATAATGTCACCGTATAACTTACCCCATGTTCGACCAAGTTAAACTTCCCTAGAGCCAGTATAATGTACAGCAATACCACTGGAAAACCGTACACAATCAGTATAATGTCACCGTATAACTTACCCCATGTTCGACCAAGTTAAACTTCCCTAGAGCCAGTATAATGTACAGCAATACCACTGGAAAACCGTACACAATCAGTATAATGTCACCGTATAACTTACCCCATGTTCGACCAAGTTAAACTTCCCTAGAGCCAGTATAATGTACAGCAATACCACTGGAAAACCATACACAATCAGTATAATGTCACCGTATAACTTACCCCATGTTCGACCAAGTTAAACTTCCCTAGAGCCAGTATAATGTACAGTAACACCACGGGAAAACCATACACAATCAGTATAATGTCACCGTATAACTTACCCCATGTTCGACCAAGTTAAACTTCCCTAGAGCCAGTATAATGTACAGTAACACCACGGGAAAACCATACACAATCAGTATAATGTCACCGTATAACTTACCCCATGTTCGACCAAGTTAAACTTCCCTAGAGCCAGTATAATGTACAGTAACACCACGGGAAAACCATACACAATCAGTATAATGTCACCGTATACACCTTTAAAGAACTCCTCGTCGTATCTGAAATATTGAATTTAAAAATACAGGAGCAAGCAATAACATTTGAAATATCCTTCAAAATAGGAACTATCATTAAAGTAGCACAGACACTCTGTCGAAAATACATAGAAGAAAAAGACTATTAAGTTATCTCATCCATCATTATATACCAAACATTTCGGACATCACCTGTGGCAGCTGAAATTGACGAGGGTATCCCCTCGGATTAGGTCGGGAAATTCACGATAGCAAACCATCGTCATTTTCCTTTGCCACGGATGAAGTTCGACGTTGCACGAAGTGTTTGGTATCTAATGATATGATTGCCAGTATTAAATTATAGACATGCATATAAAATGTCTTGTAATGGTAGATCGTATCGGTCCATTGAAAATTTACATCCAGTTAGGCACTTAATTGATACGTTAGTTAGCATCTTTTGATTTACCAGTCTGTCTGTTTAATTTATATCAAGATAATTCCGACGAGACAGGTATACATGTATTTAAGAAACTAGAGAAAAAAAATACAAAGTGTCAAAGGAAACTACTGGTATTAGGCCTTCCTCAAGATAATTAGGTCTACACTTACGAATCTATTGTAAAGACGTTAATCATGTCGAATTTCGGATGTCCGTCTAATGCCAGATCTATAGCGTCATATTCGAGCTTCTTTATCGTTCGTTTTCTCTGAAAAAAAAAGACATCGACCATATATATCTTGATTATGTGCTAGCAAGAGCAACTTGTTATACGAAGTGAGACACAAGAGTTGAGACACGTATTCTTGTTAATGTTAAATACTCAATTTGTCTATTACTGATTCAGGTTAATTATTATTAAATAAATAAAATACTATCAAAATGGAAGAAAGTTCAATATTAAGCTGCGTTGAAAACAGTTTTTGCAAGGACGGGAATGTGAGCGAATCTTGAAAATGTCCCTTATAGTATTATAGAAAACAGTTTTACCAGACCAGCCTGTGTTCGAATCTGATCACGAGCAATGCTCTGCTCTATGATTGATACTTTTCGCACATCACAGAAGCTTCATTTTAGCGTGACGGATCATGTTCCTAAAGCCTCTCTTACAACCCGTCGTGCGTCTTTTTAAATCGTACGTTTGAAAACTCTGCAAAATCGCACGATATATAAAGACGCACGACAGGTTGTAAGAGCGCCTCAAAATATTGTCCGGTCAATTATTTGCTGCGTGCAGTCTGCGTCGTGGTTGCGTCCATCAAAATCGTACGTTGCACGTGCGTGCATCGCACGACTAAACGTAAGTTTTAGACGCAGACCGCACGCAGGGGCACGTACGACCGGTTGTAAGAGAGGCTTTATTTTGATTTCGTTTACAAGACTAGTATTCTTACCTCAATACTTGACTGCATGAACCAATCAGCGTGCATAATTCCAGCCTTTACTATATGTCCTGTAGAGTTTAGTTCCATCAGACCTAACATACGAGTAGCGTTGAATGGGAAGAAATATGTTGGACTGGAAAATATGAAAAAATGCCCATCATTATGATTTTAATAGCAGAACAACAGATAAGAAGGGATAAAGGCGCATTAAGGTGGTCCACCCCTAATGAGATTCACACGACGTCGGAATTATTCGATCGCGATCGAAAACATTCGGCGGTGGAATTCTCCACCGCCGAATGTTTACGACCGCGCCCGAATAGGTTCGGATACGTAACGACGCCGCTCCAAAAGAGCCGATGTTTAATGAATCTCAAAATGGCGACATTACGGGTATTCTACATTAAATTTCGTCATTCAAATCCAAACCCTATGTTATGGTACTCATTGGAATTGTCTCGATAAGAGAATTCGAATGAGTACCCACAACATCGGGTTTGAAAAACAGGAAAAGAAATATTGCATTTTGAAAAGCCAAAAGCCCCTCTTATCTGGGGCTCCGTATATGTAAAACAAACTACAGTACGAGTAAATGATCTGTCATGTTCAACTTAAGTTTCCCCAAGCATTTGAAAAGTTTTGACCCTGTTTGGATTGTGTATATATAGACAGCCTTAACGTTGGATCTAGATAAAGGACCCGTATGGCGTTTGATGCTAATATGGGTCCAGAATAGGATGTGCATGCGCACAATCTGATCAATATTTTCTAGAAGCATTTTCCTGCTGTACTACTGCTACTACTACAACTAGGCCTACTATTACTTACTTAGTTTTGACTGTATTAACTGCGTCCACTATCTCCTGGTCAGTCAACTTCTCCATCGTGTCTAAATTGTTTTGCCAGAGTGCCATTAAACTGTCTACGAAACAGTTCGATCCGATTCTGTAAGAACAGAGAATGGAAAATATCAAAATAGAGATCGATTTTATCCAGTTAACCATGACGCAATTTTGGACAAACAATACATATTTCGTAGATGTTGTTATAAAAAATCGTAACTGCGGCTTGATTCAAGCCGTAGTTACAAGATTTTGTAACAATACCGACGGTTTATCAAAATATAGCGGAAAACCCAGTCTATTTTTAGCTCGATATTCAACGCTATTATATAAGAGACGATAATGTTTGAACACTACCGTTGAATGCATATAGTATGCTTTCCAACCTCCTTAGTACAATTCGTTGTGAAAAAAATAAATTGGCTATCATGCCGTTATTGTTTTCGGTGTGCTTTTCTGTTGTTTTACTTATTTTGCCTGAGATTTCGACCTTAATACTTCATATTACTTTGTACCATATATGAACGAATAGCAAATCGAGTGTGCATTCGTAGTATGATAAAATGGACTAAACGAACAATGTTTCCCATTTTGATTTTACAATACATTTATAACAAATATGAAAATATTTATATACTTTGATCTAAAATTTAAATATTCTGTGGATAATAACTATGAAGACTAGTTTTGATAATAGTGGAAATGTGAAAAGTGTTTGAGTTTCAGCTATAGTAACGGTAACGGGTTTAGCCCTTAACCAAAACAACATTATTTCAGATCAATCCAAATTCAAAGATGTCGCAGACGACAATTTAAACTGAATATAATTTAACATTTTCTTGTCTTATAGTGTAGAAAATACTGTGGGAAATGAACAAATTGCTTGTCACAAGCAATTTCTTCGTTTTCCACAATGTTTTCTAAAGCCATTCTAGTGGGGAGTAAAAAGGTTAACCGTGCAGTGATGGGTTAAGGGCGGTTTATACGGTCTGCTTTAGCATATCTGCTTTAGCATGTATGTTTTTAGCACACATGTTTTTTGCGTTCACACGGTATGTTTTAGCACATGTGCTTTTGGTGGAAGTTGCTGACCTAGGTCAAACAGTTCACTGGTCAGTTGAAGAATGGAGGATAGTGAAATATTATACCTTAAATTTGTGTGCCTTTATCCTTTTTGCTATCACAAAACATTGCTGAGAAAAGAGACAGTGAATCGAAACCAGTCTTCCATTACGTACTCTGATCTTAAACATAAGTGTCTGTTAAAGTTCAAAGATTTACATGTAGCATGACAAATGTTATTACAGATTTTCAACATTTTCCTCTCTTGTCTCAATGTTTTGCCAAGCCATTTCTACAGGAGACGTCAAAATCAGGTCTTGTTTGCGAAATAATTAACACAAAACAATAGGTTGCATAATCTTGAGATTCACCATTACAAAGATTTCAAAGATAGAAGTTAAAATCTGGATCAGACTATGACAAGAGTCATGCTTTACTATAGTCAAGATCAGAATGACTAACATTAGTCTTTTTGCAGATCATTTATTATCATAAATAACAATAAATATAACATGAAAAAATAAAATTATTGACATCTTTTTCATAAAACATGTTTGTATAAAGACCATATTTTTGAAGTCTGATCTAAGCCTTGTCGTTTGTATTCAACAAAAGATAGTATTTGAGGTAAAGCTCAGCATGATATCATGACAAAGAATAATTAGTTTCATGGTAAAGTATCAAATATAATTACTTAAAAACAAGAACTAAGATTATTGTACTAAATTAAAAAAATATGTTTAGGTAATAAAAGGTAATGATAAAAGATCATCATTCTAACCTGCCCGCGGCCATGGCGCAAGTGGTAGCGCATCTGCCTCTTATTTGAGAGGTCCCCAGTTCGATACCCGGCCGCGGCAATACCCTTTCTGACAAAAATGTCACCCATCAAGGGTTTGATATCGTGAACCTATGTGGGGGAGCAGCTGGAGGCTCGGTAAGGGTGTTGTGGTAGTACTGGTATGAGAAACGACAGGAATCCATGGTCAGGTGCTCCAGCCGCCGCGATATGACCTTAGTTCTTGAAAACGGCGTAAAAGTCCAATAAACCAAACCATTTCAATACATTACCACACAGTGACTCCTTTTGACTCCATACAAGATGATGGATTTGGAAAAACATTGTGGAAAATGAAGAAATTGCTTGTGGCAAGCAATTTTTTCATTTCCCACAATATTTTCCATAAAACAAGAACAAAAAGTGTAAAACTTCATTAAATCTAAATCGTCGTCTGCCACATCTTTGAATTTGGACAAGTCTAAAATTTTGACGTTTGGTAATGGGTTTATAGTTACCTGTAGAGATTCTGTGGGTTTATCATGATTAATGAGGGGCTGACCAGTGTTTGTTTATTTTACCGGTCATATCTCTGGAATCAGAGAGCTGATTGGTCAATTTCCGTCTGCTTTTTCATTAGAAATAGAGCATGCTCTAAAACGTCTGCTTTAGCAGATATGCTAGCAGAAAGCCCATTATCTGGGGTTTACACGGTATGTTTTAGCACATCTGCTAAAGCATATATGCTAAAGCAGACCGTGTAAACCCCCCTTTAAAGGCGAAATACGCACCTAACACAAAGATCATCGAATGTCTGTCCGTCCGCGTCGAGTGCTGTTATCTTCGTGTGAAAATCATATAACTGAAAGAAGAGTCAATACAAACACTTGAATGCCCAGTTCAGATTAAACACAAAACGAGTATATTTTCACAAATAAATATGCGGGGATGTAGAAAAACAACTATGTATAATGTATTTTATATTCAACATGGACAAAGTCATATTTTTACAAGACCTGTATTTCATCATACGCCCATTTTCTATCTTCATGTAAACGTAAGGTGGTGACAGCAGAGAATGAATAAGAAGATCATTATCAGACTGCATATGCACAGGCTGGTCTGGATCCACATTGCTATTAATAATCATTGTCCAACTAGGCACTGGTTCAATATCCTTGAATAAAAAACCCATTTTCTTCTCGTTTTCCACTTTTGACCCTCAATCTATGTCAATCTCAAATTCCATGTAAATGCCCAATTGCTAGATACCGACAAATACCAAATTCATAAAAAATACTTTTTTCTTCTCCTTTTTCTCCAATAAGCCTCTACTTACCGCTAGCATGCTATCTCTCGTCAGAACATTTTCATTTTTCAAGATCAGTCTGATGGGTCGTTGTTCATATTGCACGTTCTCGTAAACCCATTGTCTATCTTCGTGGATCCGTGAGGTAGGGGGTAGAAGAAGATCAGCAAAATCCTCGTCAAATCTGAACTTTACAATCCCGATACTTAACAAGGCTGGGATGAGAATACTGATCGCGATCGTCGGTATGGGGTGCTTTGCGATGAATAAACCAATACTGAAAAAAACAGAGAAAATCCTTTGACCCGTCACGCTAAAAGGGACATTTCGGGAAGTCCATAAAACTAAATTTTCTCAAAAAGACATGACTTAGCAGACGTCCACCATATCTCATTTGGAAAACGAACACATAGTTTAAATAACTGTATAAGATAGGAAAACCAATCTAGATCCCGAAAATTAGCTCAGTGTGAAAAGTTTCGATCCTAGTCAGGCTGCACAGTCCGTGCAGCCTGACTAGGATGGATACTTTTCACATTTCCCAAATCCTCGTCAAATCTGAACTTTACAATCCCGATACTTAACAAGGCTGGGATGAGAATACTGATCACGATCGTCGGTATCGGGTGCTTTGCGATGAATAAACCAATACTGAAACACAGAGAAAGATATATGAGCCGGGATCTGGCAAAACGCCCCTTATAGCATTTTCAAAAATTGAGAATGAAGATCAACCTGTTATCAAATGCAGTCCAATGTGCATCGAACCTGCTCTCTTTAAGTTACTACAGGTCACAAAGAAGCTATTAGAGAACAACGTGGGTCCTGATCAGACTGTGCGTATGCACAGGCTGATCTGGATCTATGTTGGGCTCAAAAGTCTTAAGGGACGTTTTTCCAGATCCTGGCTCATATACATCGTGTAAAGTTATGGACCATAGGTAAAGGGATTGATTACAGTAATCAACCCTTTCCCAAACGACAACAAGAATTGTCCGCGGACAATAAAGCTCGCCCAAACGAGAGCTTGTCACAAAGAAAAGTCATTTCCTAGGTCAAGGTAAAAAGGTCATGGCCCAAAATGAAATTTTGTAAAAGTAGGTCAAGCTCCATGGTTAAAGTCACAAGGTCACAGGTCATGGTCAAATGTGAACTGTGTTGGAATGAGGTGTCCGTGTGTGAAATATCAAGGTTGTAGGTGTAAAAGGACATGAGATTTAGGCCAGGTGAAAGTTTTTTAAAGTAGGTCAAACTCCAAGGTCAAGGTCACCAGGTCCAAGGTCATGGTCAAATGTGAAAAGTGTTGGTAGGAGGTGTCATTGTGTGAAATATCAAGGCTGTAGGTATAAAAGGACATGAGATAAAGGCCAGGTTAAAGTTTTTTAAAAGTAGGTCAAACTTCAAGGTCAAGGTCACCAGGTCCAAGGTCATGGTCAAATATGAAAGGTCTTGGTGGGAGGTGTCCATATGTGAAATATGAAGGCTGTAGGTGTAAAAGGACATGAGCTATAGGCAAGGTTAAAGTCTTTTAAAAGTAGGTCAAACTCCAAGGTCAAGGTCACAAGGTCCATGGTCATGGTCAAATGTGAATCATGTTGGTAGGAGGTGTCCATGTGCGAAATATCAAGGCTGTAGGTGTAAAAGGACATGAAGTATAGGCCAGGTTAAAGTTTTTTAAAAGTAGGTCAAACTCCAAGGTCAAGGTCACAAGGTCCAAGGTCATGGTCATATGAGAATGGTGTTGGTAAGAGGTGTCCATAACTGAAATATCAAGGCTGTAGGTGTAAAAAGACATGAGATATAGGCCAGGTTAAAGTTTTTTAAAAGTAGGTCAAACTCCAAGGTCAAGGTCATGAGGTCAAATGTCATGGTCAAATGTGAATGGTGTTGGTAGGAGGTGTCCATATGTGAAATTTCAAGGCAGTATGTGCAATAGGGCATAAGATATAGGCCAGGTTAAAGTTTCTTTAGGCCAGGTTAAAGTTTTTAAAAGTAGGTCAAACTCCAAGGTCAAGGTCACAAGGTCAAAGGTCGTGGTCTCAAATGAAAGGTCTTGGTAAGAGGTATACACATGTGAGATATGAAGGCTGTAGGTGTAATATGGCATGAGATATAGGACAGGTTAAAGTTTTTTAAAAACGGTCAAAAAGTGGGTCAAACTCCAAGGTCAAGGTCACATGGTCAAAGGTCATGGTCTCAAATTAAAGGTCTTGGTTAGAGGTACCCACAGGTGAAATATGAAGGCTGTATCTCTAACAGGGCATGAGATATGGGCCAGGTTAACGTTTTTGCGGACGCTGACGCCGACGCCGACGCTGACGCCGACGCCGACGCTGACGCCGACATCCGGGGGTATGACAATAGCTCTTCCGAGACTATCGTCCCGGGCGAGCTAAAAAATTATGATGATTCTACATGTATATGAAAGCTACTGCAGACAACGAAATGGAAGATGATAAAGGATAAGGGTTCAATTTAGGAAAAAAAAAACATTGAGGCGAAAGGAGAAAATGCTGGTTGTCAGCATTTTCTTCTTTTGCTTCAATGTTTTCTAATATCCTTTTAATTAGAGCTGTCAAAACCAGATTCTATTTGGGAAAGGGTTAACAGACATCAGTCCTTATAAAGTGCAGTGGGTCCGTAAGGTTGGGGGTAGCAGAAGATCAGCAAAGTCGAAGACTGATCACGATCGTTGGTACGGGTACTCTCCAAAGCCGAGGTCTATTGATTAACCATCAAATGTGACCTCTGCCGTTTTTAATACACCAAGGGCCCGTTTTACTAACGAACTTACGATCATATTTTTGTGTAAACTGTGTAACAATGCATCTGATTGCACGAAAAATCGGATTAGGCCAATCAGGTTTGTTGTTACAAGTAATTACGCAAAAAATAATCGTACGTTCGTTAGTAAAACGGGGCCCAACAGCCTATTTGGTCGTCATAATCTAATTATAGCACATCATTTGAATTATCGAATCAAAATCACCCAGTTTTATCTTGTTTGATTACGTATACATTACGTCGCTTCTATTTTTGGCTGAAGCCGGTAATTTGAAGCGTCAGCCAATGAAAGTTTGTATCAGAAATTTCAAATGTTTTTTTGTGTGTAGCTAACGATTGGATACCGAAATCCCGCCAAGGCCCCGAGATTAGACGTGAAATGACCCCGCGGGAACAGAGCATCACACCATCATAATGGAATGAAGAGAGAATATGCTCTGTTCTTAAGAGAGTATGGTACGGGGTGCTTAGCGATGTATTAACCAATACTGCAACACAAGAAAGATATATATACGAGTGTTGATGCACACCATTGTCCGAGGTATTGGAATACAGCAGCCATATTTAACAGAACCAACTTAGCATAATCTTCAAAATGCTTGAAACTGGCAGAATGTAATTAGACTACAGTGATTACAGAAATCACAAATGCTCGTTTAAAACTTTTCAATCAGCACTTGTAAAATTGATTTACAACATCCAACTTATCCCCATCTTCGTAAGCCAACGGTGACATCTACGACGTAACGTCGTTTCTGTATTCACCCTTGGCGTATTTTGTCCGATTTTCTTGGTGTCCTGGAAAGCGTTTTCATTGGTTCCAGCGAGGTCTCGCTGGAACCAATCAGATTGTCGACTGATATATTTGTTATGAGTAACCAAATCATGACAACGGGCGGGAAAAAGCATTGCATTTGCAACTCAAAAACGCGAAGATGGGCGATTTTTCCTAAGAATTTCACTGCAATAGACAGGAATTCCCTAACTATAATCGACGAATTATTATGCTTTCGACAATTCGACCAAAAAAGCAGCTAACTTTTACATATTCCGCATGACGTATGACGCGAAAGACAACGCACGTTAATGACGTCATCAATAATGGACGTAAACAACCAGCAGAACAACCGCTAGGCGGCGCTTCGCGATTTCAAGAAAATCGGACTAAATCTCCCAAGGGTGAATACAAACGTAGGTGGGTTCAACCTTGGTTAGCGAAGATGACTTATCCCTGACGTTATTCCCTCTGCTTCAAACAATTTTCAAGTCGGTCAAGCATTATCGAAATTATTTACGGGCGTTATTTGACACCTACATATCAATAATTTGATTCATCCGATGTATATCATTTTCAATTAAAATGTTGTGTAACCACGTTGCTCTTCAAGTACGTTCATAATTGAAAGAAAGTATGAAAAAGAAATAAAATTCTCGAAACGAGCATTTTTTTCATTTTCCTACAATATTCCAATCGTTATATTTCTTTCAGAGTTATTTAGTCGAACTTTTTTATATCAATTATGAGAACGGGGCCACATTTCCACTTCGAACGACTAAAAGATCCAGTCACACACATCATTCTGCGTCCACATCACTGCCGAATCGCGTCCAAAAAGAAAAAGAAAACCCACGCAGCATACTAGATCTAGTATTTTTAACGTAATGTGGACGCGAATTGGTATGTGACCAGACCTTAAGCAGAAATTCGACTTATTCGATGTCGACATAACGAGTGTCAACTGTACTTACTTATAGAAGATATCTTCCAGTCCAGAAATAATGGTGTTACGTAGTTTAGCGATACATCCCGGTTGTTTTGATGATCTGTAAGGTTGTGCTTGTTTAGTGTCGGGCTCGCTGAATGTACCGTTCAATTGAATGTGGGAATTGCCATTAGGCTGGCTTATATCTGAAGAAGAAATTGCAAGTGACGCAACCAAGCTCATTGAAATATTGGTTCATGCAAGAAGTAAGTAGTCACGGCGGGGAAACACATGACTAAGAAAAACAACAACAACAACAACAACAACAACAACAACAACAACACTTTCTCAATTAATCTCTTAGTACTAGCACATGGCTGATTTTAAAATGGTTTACAACAGAGATGAAAATAATAATGATAATGATAAAACCACCTGTGATTTTATGGAAGTGGTTGGCCTATTGAACAGCAACTGATAAAAATTTATTGACAAGCAAAGAAAATTTTGTTTGGTCGCCACTGCCAATCAATCCCTGACATGCTTACAACTTCTCTGCTTCGAACTAAATACAACTGGACCATGCCTCAAGAAATGTATTGATGATTCATAGCAATTGTTGCTTTTGTTATTGTTGTTGTTGATGTTATAGCATATAAAATATTGAGACAAAAGGAGAAAATGCTGAACATCAGCATTTACTTTTTTGTCTCAATACTGTTCCAAACCCCTTTTTATCAGGGGCGTAAAAACCAGATAGTGTTTGAGAAAGGGTTTAAACTGAAATAATGTTAGAAATATTGATGTCTTGAAGACGAGAAGATGAGCACTAAATGTCATGTAATGTTGGTCATCAGCATTTTTTTCTTTTGCCCCGATGTCTTCAAAGCTGTAACAATGAGGAGTGTATAAAGCATCACTTTTTGGAAAATGGCCGACCGGGTAATTGTTAAACATATATATATCCGTTTCATCCCGCATATAATTATATTCAAATGAGGGAGAAAAAATTCGACCCTGTGTATGTAGACCCATTAACCCATTACTACTAGACGCCTGACGGCAAAATTTAATATTGGTCCAAATTAAAAGATGATGCAGACGACATGAAATATTAGAATTTTTGGTCTTTCTTAGTAGAAAACTGTGAGTGAAGTATCAAAAGGAGTAAATTTGTGGAAATGGGTTAAAATAAAATCTCTTACAACCTTTTCCCAAACAAGAGCGGATTGCTGCATGCCTTTATCACGCTTCTAAAACATTGCGGGAAAAGGAGAATGTCGCTGATAGCTTTCTGTAAATGCTTTCTATGCAAACCCCCTTTGTCCATTTTGCATTTTTCACTTTTTATACGCTCAAACTCCGTGTTGTAGGCCTACTTAGAAAAATATACCCTTACATTCTTAAACTTCAGAACAAATGACCAGAAATAATTTGTAGAAAAACATACAAATACATACATGTATCTTTTTTTTTTTTAATATTTTAGTGGACCATTAAAAATAACACGATCGTATTTAATCGAATGTTTTAATGACCTTGGTCGATCATTCAAGGTTGGAGTGATCTATTGAGCATAGAATTATAGGAAATTTAACACATATCATATGTTACACAAAATGAATGATTAAGTCATATGTTTTCATGTAGACAATAACTATGTGATCCGTCGTGCTAAAATGGACCTTCTAGGAATCGTGAAAAGTGTCGACTCTAGTCAGTCTGTGCGGAATGCGTTTTAAACGGTTCTTTTTAGCTTGACTGGATATCAAGAGAAGGGTGCGTTTATCAAGGAGTCGACGTCATTTGAGCAGGATTTTCTTCTTGAGCCTTAACGTTTTCCTATGCACTTTTGTATCAGGGACGTCGTAACCAGGTCATATTCTGAAACGAGCTAAAGTTGATACATGCGATGAAGAAGCTATTCAACTAGATATAAGAAACCACATGGATCTTGATAAGACTGCATTCAGGAACAGATTAATCTGTATCCATGTTAGACTAGGGGGGGGGGGGGGGGCAATAAGAATACACGGATCCATCTTCTCGGATGGGTGTACGGGGGTCAGCGTCCCACGGATTTCTAAAATATAGTGATTTTTCAGGAATTATTCATTCGCAAATTAAATGCTGGGAAACACGGTACAATATGAGAAAAATATCTGGATCCGCGCATGAATAAGGGACCTTTTCCAGAACCCAGTTCAAATATACGATCATATTTTATTACTACATGTCGAGCACATTTATTGTAAACCAATGAATCATTTATCCAGCCTACATTTTCTAAAAGTGGGTGACATTTCTCGGACTGGACCACCTACGGTTTTACATCGAATGGAAACTTAAATCTATTTAGCTTGCAATGATTGGATTGGATTGTATGGAGTTTTACGTCCCACTCAACAGCTAAGGTCATGTGGAGACGGGACCTCGGTTTAAAGTCTCATCCGAAAGACTGGAGAAGCGGGGATCGAACCAGCGCCCCCTGTGTTACAAGTCCAGCTCGTTACCACTGCACCACCTCCGCCCCAGCTTGCAATGATGTACTAGTGAGATCAGTCTTATTGCAAAACCTCGTATCTCCAACTTTAACCAAGCTGTAGTTACGAGGTTTTGCAATAACACAGACGATAGGTTGTTCGGCCATGTCCTACCTGTGAATCCTTTATTATCCATGATTTGCTATTGTTTACGTAGAGATCGTGGTGACGTTAGTCTTGTTTACACGTTAACGTCTCTCCATGTTACGTTGTTTGGCGAATCTGAATTGCCGTCTGAAAGATAAAAGAAGGATAATATGTAGTTGGTATTTCCAATTTCCAATGAAGATGCTTTCCGATTCTGAGAAATATTGAGAGATAGGAGTTTATTGATAGAGATAACGATACATTCTGAGTCGCATTTTTCACAAGAAAACTTGATATCATGATAGAACCTAGGCTATAAGGATAATGTTAATTGCATACGTCTATGAATTAACATTTTAATGTATTTTGCTAATTAAAGTTATATAACAATACTACAATAAAACCATTAACGTTTTCCCCAAAGAGTCATTTTTTGCCATTT
>CAVMGG010000942.1:0-57315 GCA_963680895.1 Fragum sueziense | reverse complement strand
CGTCTATACCAATTTGTAAACTACCACAGATTATGGAAAGTAATTAAAAAAGATCTGATTTGTGTAAGGTTAAGTACAGAAAATATTGAAGCAAAAGAAGAAAATGCTGATATAATCAGCATTTTCGTCTTTTGCCTCAATATTTTCTGAAGCTTTTTCAATATGAGGCTACCAAAAGCATGTCTTGTTTGAAGAAGAGTTCATATCCATAGCTAATTAATTATTGTTCATACTATATGTTTGAGAATTAGGCATTATTTATGGAGGTATGATTGTAAATCTACAAAATATGAAAGATGAATAGCTTCCCTGTCATTTAGAGTGAGAAGATTTTCATCATTTTCTTGCACTTGTTCACATTTTATCACTCTTTGACCCATAACATTATAACTTTACAGGCATTCATTGGGTTCAGTCGCACCAGGATGCAATTGTCAATGTTGAACTGTCTCCTTTGTATAATTTACTTATTCCTTTTCATCAAAGTTTCTTTCAAATAAGATTTATTTGATCATTTGTACCTAATTGTTCAATCTGGATGAAGCCTACAATTCCAGGAAATATCTGCTTATTTACAGATTACAATCCACATGACTTTTGACTTGCCAATGCAGACTGGGGGGGGGGGGGGGGGGGGGGGATTAGGGAATCACTGCTCAAATTATGTAAGAGTTTTCCTTATACATTTTCTTATGTTTTTTACATTTACAACCCATGGGCGAGAGCTGACCTTGTTGAGAGCTTGAACATCGGTGGGCATGCATTTGACAAACATCCTAGTAAATTTAACCCTTTCCAAAACAAGACCTGGTTTTGACGTCCCTAATATATTAAACTTGGGAAAACATTGAGGCAAAAGAAGAAACTGATGATAATCATCAGTTTCTTCTTTTGCCTCAATATTTTCCGTGCTACATTATACACAAATTCTATCTTAAGCAAGGCCCATTTGTCGTCTGTGGTAGCTTTTGAAATGGAAATTTTGAAATGTTGCCGTTCGGGAAAGGGTTAAGAAATTTGGCCTGCTTTTGTACTGCCTTGCTAAGGTCATCATATTTTTTTAGAGATTCTCAATGAGCCCTTTTATTACAAGACCGGGCACATTTAATCATCAGCAACACTAAATAAAGTGATCTGGATTATGTATCAATGGCTAACTAGTCATGTTGGTCATTAACATCAATTTTAACCAGAACCATCTGAACTACTACAGACACAATAATTAGATTTCATTACTGAATCTCTTACATAACATCTCCAAAGCTGGCTTCAATCTTGAATACAATTAAATTTCCACAAACCATGTCTGTATGGTTAGACATCTCTATCAATGATTAATACTATGGAAAGCATTGACAGGAAAAAATATTACAGTGATAATCAGCACTTTTCCATCAATGCTAATCTATTTATATGCTTTAAAATAGTCCAAATGATGAAATATACGAAAGATTTATAATTTGCATCTCCCCTGCACTTTTGTGCACTTAAATGTCATCACATCACTAAATGATTAACAATTTTAAAATTTGAAACTATGCACCATCTGAACCACTAATCAGCACTTTCTCCCTTTCCTTCAATTTTTTATGCTATAATGTGTACAAATTTCATGTACATTTATGCCTATTTTGTTGTTAGTGTAGCGGAGTGAGCTTTCAAATTTGAAAAGTTCAAATTTTGCCATCTTCAGTAATGGGTTAATCAAGTCCAGATCTAGAGCGGTCAGTCTTGAGTTGTAAGGTCAGCATCAAATCGTAATGTGATTAAACTCTGTCAAGGATGACATGGTCAAGATGCTGGTCATTCTGGTCAGATGTCCATCTAAACTGACCGGTGTGGTCAGTTGTGTTAGTAAACAATTAATAAATGTCAGACACAATTAACTGTTGATTGAATAACAGGCACCCGGTCCATTGTGCTTCTGGTCTTCATTAAATCATTATGTCCAAAGTTACTGACCAATATGAAATGAAAGTTAATTTAATCCTTAATTCCAGTAAATCTCTAGTTTTGAGGACCTTACCAGACACATAAAGTTGAAAGAAAAGAATTTGCTGACAAGCATGAATTCAATAAAGATACGAAACTCCACAGGTAGACTAAGGTTTATTTTCCAGGGTCATAATTCACAGGCTGATCTGGATTCTCAAATGCCAAAAGGGCCCTTTTCTAGATCCTGTATTCTTTATCAACCCTTTCCCAAACGGCAACATTTTAAGGTGGCCCAATACGACAGCTGCTGCAGACAACAAAATAGACGTTATTATAAAGGTAAAATTTGTGAGTAATATAGCACAGAAAATATTAAGACGAAAGAAGAAATTATGCTGATTATCAAATTCCCAAGCCTTTTCTATTAGGGACGTCAAAACCAGGTTTTGTTTGGGAAAGGGTTAAATTTATGCCATGCCAATATCATTCGAAAAAACAGAAATCATAATCTTTATTTATACAAAGCAAAACATCAATTTCATTTAGAGGGTGTAACCTAAAATACCCAAACCACGCAAAATCACAAATTTATGCAGTGAAAAAAGTAAAAGAAAAAAACAACCTTAAATAATATGAAATAAAACTGAGCCCTAATTTTCAATAAATTAGAAGCTGTGAGATATGATAATTTGCATAAATCAAGCCTTGTTGCATAATTTTAAACATGAGAGTTTACGCTAATTGGATTCTTTTCTTTAACAAATAGGACCTCCATGAAGATAGTTCAACGCTTTAGTGCAAGACTGTAGCAAATGCATAAAACTAAGTCAGAGCCCCGTTTTACAAAACAAATGTACAATTTTTTTGTCATAATTACTTGTGAAAAAAAACTTGATTGGCCCCATCTGATTTCTCGTGCCAATCAGAATGATTTCTTACGCAGTTTACACAAAAACATGGCCGTAAGATTGTTAGCAAAACGGGGCCCAGGATCTGGAAAAAGGTCCCTTAGTCTCAGCTTTTGATTTGTTTTCTTTCGTTTCCAACCCGATAAGCCCTATTTATTCATGACCAAACACAAATTAATGAGAACCCCCTCACACCAAAGCACCATTTCTTTATATTAATTCACTTTTCAACCTCTATCAAACCATATTAACCAAGTGCAGGTGACCCTTGGAATAAAACCATCAAAATACCAAACGGCAGAAACAATGAAATAATAAACACTATCCATACCAGTAGGTGGTAATGAAATAGTTTATTACAATCCTACAACACTTTTCCATTCAACCTGTAACATTGATGTCTGTAAGAAAGACAGTTTTAGGAAAACATTGAGAGAAAACATTGAGAGAAAAGAAGAAAATGCTGATAATCAGCATTTTCTTCTTTTCTCTCAATGATTTCCATGCTATAGCATACCCATATCACATATTATTTTCTTGACATGTATTATGTCATCAGTTCAAGATGTTTGAATTTGAATTGGTATGATATTTGTCGTTTGGGAAAGGGTTAAATCCATTCTTACTTGTTCACAATCATTATCGTAATGAAGACTAATCAGGACGCTCATAATTCTTGTTTGAAGTTCTCTGTTTATGATCTTAATCTCGGTGAATCATACTCTACCTCCGGCAATTATTAATTTCAACATTACGCCTTATTTCTAGGCAATTTTCGCAACAACAAAACAATCATTTTTTTCTGTAGATCTGTTTATCTACTCTTTTATCTTAGCATTAAATGTTATAAGATTCACTAAAGGTTTCACAAAAATGGAAAATGAAATGATAAGCCCTCCAAGACTTAAGTTCCCAGAGTAAAATAATTCTTACTAAATTAAGGTATAAAGTGCCTAATTAAAAACACCACTTTCTAGCCATACGAAATGTATCAAATTACACACACTTGTAAATACACTTCACATAAGTTGATTCACCGTGCCAGATTTCAAGATTATGCTTCAAGAAGAAAATAATTTACAAATATCATTTTACTCTATATTCATATGCAAGGGAGGTAATTTTGAACATTTATGTCAAATATTTCCATAAATATGCATTAATTCAAAATTCTAAACCGTACAAAATGCTTATGTTTGTATTTGGAATGGAAATGTAACACAGTTTAGGAATTACTGGCACTTTTCAAATTTCGCCGCTGGCTTTTTGGTGCTTATTAGGCCCTTCTTACCTTAAAGCCCAAAAGTACTTGTGGAGGTTGATCTTGATTTATGCAGTCTGTTAATTTTTTTTAGATCACCATAAAGCCCCGTTCCCACTGTCACGGTGTTGGTCCCGGACACCCACGGTACCACCCGGTGGGGAAAGAGCCGGTATACTGGGATGATCCGGGATCTTTTCTCTAAAAAATGATTCATATTCCCATATTCCCGGCATTGCCCCGGTGTACCCCCGGTTTATTACTAGCAGGATCCTCCCGTTCTACCCTGGACTATCCCGATTTGTTCCCGGTTTGCCACGGTGTATTCACGGTGCATGGGCCGGCGTGATCCCGGTTTATCCCGGTACAACCCGGTGTAACCCCGGTCGTCGCCGGTAGCCGCCGGTATCGCCCTTTCATATCACGGTTGTGCGCCGGTGACAAGCCGATGTTTCCCGCTGGTCACTCAGAAAATGAAACTACATTGATTAAGCTGAAAATGTCCACGGATCATCAGGGACTATCACGGTTGAGCCAGGGTAGAGAACCGGACTTGCCCCGGAATATGCCGGTGTTTCCCCGGATAAAGCCGATTCTTGACATCCTCCCGGTGAGTCCCGGTGACTGCCGGTTGTATTAAACATTTTAAAACATCCGGGGTCGGTTGCCGGATCAACAAGGTTCATCCCGGATGGTCCAGGATGTTCACGGTGCCGCCACGGTTGTACTCCCGGTTTGTCACGGTTTCCCCCGGACCACTCATCCGGGACTAACCGGGGGTCCAAACCGTGACAGTGGGAACGGGGCTTAAAGAGTTAAATGAAAATTAAATTAACTAGAAATCTATCACTGAAGGTGATAAAAAATACCCCCACCACCACCTTTGTTGGGACAAGCGTTTTTGTTGAATCAGGAGCCATATTTAGAAAGTGCCAATCCGATTTTTTGAAATTTGGTCAAATCAGGGGCCATAACTCAGAAAGTCTAGATCTGATGTTCGTGAAATGTGTGTCCTGCACATCTACAGGTGCTAATGCACACCTGTGCCAAGTATGAAGCAAATCGGACTGTAACTGTAGGAGAAGTTGTCCGGACAAGCATATTTTGGTCAAATCAGGGGCCATAACTCAGAAAGTATAGGTCCTTTGTTCATGAAATGTGCGTCTTGCACATCTACAGGTGCTAATGCACACCTGTGCTAAGTATGAAGCTAATCGGACAGTACATGTAACTGTAGGAGGAGTTGTCCGGACAAGCATATTTTGGTCAAATCAGGGGCCATAACTCAGAAAGTAATGGTCAGATTTCCGTGAAATTTGCGTCTTGCACATCTACAGGTCCTAATGGACACCTGTGCCAAGTATGAAGCAAATCGGACAGTAAATGTAGGAGGAGTTGAGCGGACAAGCATTTTTTGGTCAAATCAGGGGCCATAACTCAGAAAGTAATGGTCAGATTTCCGTGAAATTTGCGTCTTGCACATCTACAGGTCCTAATGGACACCTGTGCCAAGTATGAATCGAATCGGACAGTAAATGTAGGAGGAGTTGACCGGACAAGCATTTTTTGGTCAAATCAGGGGCCGTAACTCAGAAAGTAATGGTGCGATCTTCATGAAATTTGCGTCTTGCACATCTTCAGGTCCTAATGCACACCTGTGCCAAGTATGAAGCAAATCGGACAGTAACTGTTGGAGGAGTTGACCGGACAAGCATTTTTTGGTCAAATCAGGGGCCGTAACTCAGAAAGTAATGGTGCGATCTTCATGAAATTTGCGTCTTGCACATCTGCAGGTCCTAATGCACACCTGTGCCAAGTATGAAGCAAATCGGACAGTAACTGTAGGAGGAGTTGTCCGGACAAGCATTTTTTGGTCAAATCAGGGGCCATAACTCAGAAAGTAATGGTCGGATTTCCGTGAAATTTGCGTCTTGCACATCTACAGGTCCTAATGCACACCTGTGCCAAGTATGAAGCAAATCAGACAGTAACTGTAGGAGGAGTTGTCCGGACAAGCATTTTTTGGTCAAATCAGGGGCCATAACTCAAAAAGTAGCGGTCCGATTTCCGTGAAATTTGCGTCTTGCACATCTTCAGATCCTATTGCACACCTGTGCCAAGTATGAAGCAAATCGGACAGTAACTGTAGGAGAAGTTGTCCGGACAAGCATTTTTTGGTCAAATCAGGGGCCATAACTCAGAAAGTAATGGTCAGATTTCCGTGAAATTTGCGTCTTGCACATCTACAGGTCCTAATGCACACCTGTGCCAAGTATGAAGCAAATCGGACAGTAACTGTAGGAGGAGTTGTCCGGACAAGCATTTTTTGGTCAAATCAGGGGCCATAACTCAAAAAGTAGCGGTCCGATTTCCGTGAAATTTGCGTCTTGCACATCTACAGGTCACAATGAACACTTGTGCCAAGTATGAACTAAATCGGTTCACAAGTGTAGGAGGAGTTGTCCGGACAAAGTTTTGGAGACAGACCAACAAACCATCCAACCATCCAACCATCCAACCACTGGACCGACAGGTTGATTCCAGTATACCCCCTCCAAACTTCGTTTGCGGGGGTATAAAAAGCCATTTTTAGACCAACCAAAGATATTCAGATATATTTCTAGCATTTCTTTTCTAAAAACAAAATCAATACAGCTTTGGTAGTAAATTTGACAACATTTTATCTACGAAGGCAATCAGTAGATCATGATTTCTATTTGTCTTGCATCTATTTCCTGATGATAAATGCATATTACATTATTTGGTTTATTTACCCATGCCTGTGGCCATATCTCTCCAGAGCCATGTGAAATAGGAGCATTTAAACATGAGACCAAAACCGAGAAATCCTGACAATATATAGAAGCAGTCAGTGAGTGGTCAACAGTCTCAAGATTGCTTCTAAGTATTGAGGGTCTGTGCAATTTCAATTTGACACACACAGAAAGTTTACAACAAAAGCATTTTTAATCTCCAGTTAGAATTGACAGTGGTATATCGTCGGTGTAAATGCAAAACTTCGTATGTCGATTCCTGCAATTTTAAAAGAACAAACTTGTATGCACAGTGTAGACAATTCTCGCAGGTTTTAAGATATTTTTACTGATCAGTATTAATGACATATTATTTGTGAACAATATGTCACAATTTCAAGTAAAACATTTCAGTTTGGGAAAAGTTATTACACATTTTTCCCTTCCCTTTAAAATTTTCAAAAACGAGATACGAGGTTTTGCATTTACAGCGACGATATGCTTGGTGAGGTAGCGCATTGTACACTTTCCAAAAGACCTTTTTTGACTTGACGCAACATATTTATGCCTGGAAAATAAATTGAAACTTAAGACATGGAACTGCCTGTATGTAACTGATAATCGTTTAAAAATCTTAATTTGACATAAAGGTTTTGTTGATCTTATACCATTCATTAAATTTCAGGGCAAAAATGTATATTACCAGCATTCCAAAGATAGGGATAGGAAAAATGTTTATAACTTGTAGAAAATCATAAAGCTGCAGTGACTGTAAAATTGATAAGGCGAGAACAATACGCCATCAGAGCAAGAACCACCTAACTCTTCACGATAACCTCGAGCACTTGAAACTGTTTATGATGGCTTAAATTATTTATCATTTAAATAAAGAAATATTTCTGTAAAAAAATATTTTATCTGATTTGTAATTTATGAGTTTGACTCATTTGCTATCTTTACTTCATTTGTTTACATCAGTTAAGTTTATATTTTGTCTGGGGCTTTCAGGCTGGAATTTAGGACATTGCCCTCCTAGACAAAGATTTGAATTTATCAAAATCATTGTGAGAAATGTGAAATATTATAAAGAGATACATGTAATTATATAAGCAATAACTTTGTTTATGTTGATAGCTTAGCAAAATTTCTAAATACCTTTTCCCAAATGGCAATTTTAAACTATAGACTAATCAAAATTCAAAGATGTTTTAGACATTTCAATAGGAATGAAAATTCACATTTGTACGTCTTTCAAGCTGGGCATCATACATTGTGGGAAATAAAGATTCTTTGTGACATATTGTGAATAATTTCAGCCAAATATACATTTGTATGATGGAAACTTTGGTAGTATAAAAGATAGACCATGCATGATTTTAGTAAAATTGTAATAGAACAATTGAGAAACGCCATTTCTTAATACATTATAGACAATGTATTACATTTCTTGATGGCATTTCAATGTTATTTTATAAAATCTAATAGTTTGTTTCCAGAAATAATGGCCATAATTTAATTTAAGAACTAATTCAAAAACATAACATAATGCACAATGAGGGACACAGACATTTTTAACTGATTCATTGGTTTATTACCTTAACCCATTACCACACAGTGACTCTTTTTGACTCCCCCAAGAAAGTGGCTTTGGAAAACATTGTGGGAAATGAAGAAATTGCTTGTGACAAGCAATTTCTTCATTTCACACTATGTTTTCCATCCCAAAATGCTCAAAAATTAAAAATTCCATTCAGTTGAAATTGTCGTCTGCAGGATCTTTCAATTTGGACCACCTTAAAATTTTGCCGTTTGGTAATGGGTTAACAAACAATCAATTACTTTCTTAAAATAAATAAAGTTTTAGAGAACTTCAAAGAATGTGAAGCCAGACACATAGACTTAAACCATATAAAAACAACATTACATCTTCAGGAATACAAGCAATTTGATTATATCACAAAATAATAAAGATATGGCAACCATAAAACAATATCAAATTGGAGAAAAAATTATATTTAGTACAATGAAACTTGAAAACGAAGAATTATAAAGCTTGTGTGTTTTTGATGTCCTTAGGAGAAATAGCTTGGGAAAACAGTGAGAAAAAAGAAGGAACTGATGATAAAGAGCTGTTCCTCATATACATTATGATTAAAATACTTGTAATTAGGTGCACTTTTTAATTTCTCTGTCCAAGAAAGATGGTTTTAAGAAATATGCAGAAAAGAGGAAAGTCCATGAGGAATATACTGTCTTTTGATAGCTAAAAATTTATTGCCTTAAAAATTAAAGCAAAGCTAAAATCATCTTCAAAGAGGAAAAACCTAAATTCTAGATCTGCAAAATACTTCAATAGTTACAACCCTCCTAGAAGATTTTTTTCTTCAAATCAGACAAAATGGATGGTGCAGACATTGTTACTGATAAAAGAAAATAAGAATAAATGAAATCAAGTAGAACAAAAAGAAACATCAAAGGAAGAATCTCAGAAGAAATCACTGGAGTTTAACCCTTTTCCGAAAAAGCTAAAAAAAATCTACCGTTCAAAACAAAAACTTCAGCATGTAACAGCATTATGTCTTACAATAAGTAGACCAACTGGATAATAAGTCTGAAAATATTGAGGGAAAAAGGAGAAAATGCTGATTATCAGCATTTTCTTCTTTTATCTCAATGTTTTCATAGCATGTTTTGTATGGAACTTCAAAACCCAGGCTTGTCTGGAAAGGGGTTAACCCTTTCCCAAACAAGACCTTGTTTTAACATCCTTAAGAGAACAGGCTTGGGAAAACATTGAGACAAAAGAAGAAACTGCTGAAAACTAACAGTCTCTCCTTTTGTCTCAATATTTTCCTGCCATATTATACACAAAATTTAACTGTAAAATATTCATTCTGTCGTCTGCTTTTCAAATTGGAACAGTCCAAAGTTTTGCCGTTTGGGAAAGGATTAATTCCAGCCTTGAAATGTGATTAGTTTTCTAGTTCTAAAGACAGTTCTCCGCAATTTACACAAATATTTCGGTGATCAAAGACCATCATTGTTTACAATTTAATTCTTCTCCTTTCTTACAACAATTACCAGGAAATAAAAGGCAGAATTCCCTGATATTGTTTTAGATAATAAACAAGACAAATGAATCACTTAGGGAATTTACAACAAAGGATACATTTTCTAAATCTAATCTCAGACAGTTCTACAAAGGTAGCCCCAATTTGATTTGGGTCAATGAAAATAAGCGATTTTTAACAGAAGCTTTCTTGCTATTATCTCTTTTCCAAACAAGACGTGAATTTGACGTTCCTTACAAAAAAGGCTAGGTAAAACATTGAGGCAAAAGAAGAAAATGCTAATGATCAGCATTTTCTCCTTTTTGTCTCAATATTTTCTGTGCTAAAAAATACTCAAATTTCACTTTCAAAAATATAAATTTTGTTGTCCACAAAAACTTTTAAATGAGACCATCATAAAATTTTTCAGTTTAGGAAAGGGTTATCAGATCCAACTAAAACAATAAGCATTAGTTACAGGAATCTCAAAGAGGCTTTGTTATGTTATTTCAAGCTCCCATCAACCTGGATCAAACGGACTGGTTCCAAATTATTATTCCTCCTGTCAAAGAAGAACAAACAGAGGCTCTAAACCAGTCTGTAGCAAGTGAAATTGATGGGTTAGTGCAAAACTATTGTAAATAAACATAACTTTCATGGAATTTTACAACATTTTTGCACAAAAGTTAATGAAATGCATTCTCTCTCACCAAACAAAACAGTTATTGTTTATAGAAGTGAACCATTCAGCAGGTTTTCATTAACGAGTATAATAATTGATACGGAGAGATAAACAATGTTAACTGAGACTGATTTACTCCCGGCCAGTATCAATATCATTATACTGGTTAATAAGGGTACTAATCAAGGTAATAGTCGCTTTTTCAACAAAAACCTTGTAACTGCAGCTTAAAACAAGCTGCAGTTACAAGGTTTTTGTTGAAAAGCAGAGTGATATTACTAACATCTGACTATGAGTAGTCAATAAATATAAACTTTAATGAACATCAAATGTTAAACAGACATTTGTAATGGTGCCCTTCTAAACCCTTGTCAAAATGACCCCAGAATATTCTTGCACCGGCAGGCTTCACAGACGAAGTTGGCTAAAGTTTTTAACAATCTTTCATAAAATTAATTTACTTGAAAAAATTTAAATCCATACTTTCAGTGCCATCATCCCTTTGAATTTGATGGTTTTGAAAGAAATTTTAATGAAGCAAGACAGTGGTTAAAACACTAATTGGCTGGACATTAGTTGAAAATGGAAGAAAGTCTTTACTTATCACTTACACTAAGAACTTGGATATGGCATTGTAAACATTGCAGGAAATGAAGAAAATGCTTTTTTCTACACAGAAAGACCAAAAAATGCAAGTTTTCAGTTACTTTCAATTGTCCACTGCAACATCTTTGAATTGAGCTTAAGTCTAAAACATTGTTGTCTGGTTATGGTTACTGTACTTACAGCATTTTTGCACTAAGTCTTTGACATGAGTACAATACATATAGATAGACTCCCAGCCTCCATGTTGGTTTTATAAAGGCTACACAATAATTTGATCATTTGTTTATTTACATTGACCTGTCCATTGTTATTGAAAACAGTTCACATATTTCAATTTTAGAAAGTATTTGTTTAAACAATTGTTAATACGCAAGTCTGTGATAGCGCAGTGGAAAGACGTGGGACTTCTACTCGAACACATCTTCGCAAGCCAAGGGTGACATCTCCGACGTAACGTCGTTTCTGTATTCACCCTTGGCGGATTTAGTCCGATTTTCTTGGTCTCCTGGAAAGCGTTTTCATTGGTTCCAGCGAGGTCTCGCTGGAACCAATCAGATTGTCGACTGACACATTTGTTATGAGTAACCAAATCATGACAACGGGCGGGAAAAAGCATTGCATTTGCAACTCAAAAACGCGGAAATGGGCGATTTTTCCTAAGATTTTCACTGCAATAGACAGGAATTCCCTAACTTTAATCGACGAATTATTATACTTTCGACAATTCGACCAAAAAAGCAGCTAACTTTTACATAATCCGCATGACGTTTGACGCGAAAGACAACGCGCGTTAATGACGTCATCAATAATGGACGTAAACAACCAGCAGAACAACCGCTAGGTGGCGCTTCACGATTTCAAGAAAATCGGACTAAATCCGCCAAGGGTGAATACAAACGTAGGTGGGTTCAACCTTGGCTAGCGAAGATAACTCGAACACACCATGTTCGATTCTACTACAAGACAGGCACAATTTTTATTTTTCAAGGTTTTTCATTTTTTCCCCCTTTGTTTAATGTTTGCAGTGTAATCCATTTACAGACATCAATTACCGGTATGTAGATCTTTTTTTAAGGCAACACATGAAATGCGCTTTTGAAATTTAAAAAAGAAAAAGAGAAATCTTTGAGGAAATGAAATTGCACACTTTTTCATGTTTTTCCCTTGATGTTTTCAACGTATAATGTCAAAGTCAAATATTGCTGGCAAAATTAAATGGCACATTTTAATAATCCAGATCTTTTTTGTTTGCATTTTATTCATTTTTCACTAATTAATTGTTGATATGTTAAAAATATATGATTTGTGATTTTTGTTGGAAGACCGTTTCAAATTACAAGAGGACCAAGATGGTCCTATATCGCTCACCTTAGAGCACCTGAGACATACTTTTTAACAAACCTTTTAAATCTCCGAGGATTTTGAAAAGGAGTCATATGACAATGGTACACACTTAATTTCAAAGCACAATTTGGGAAAAGATTGTCAAAGATTTTTCCCTATATCTGTATTTAAACCAGAAAATCCACAACATATTGCTGAATTTCCATTGCACATAGACAAATTGAAGCATTAATCTTGGAAAGATGTCATCAGGCTATAATATTTAGAAACCATAGAAAGTTTGGAAATTCTAAGACAATTTTAAACCTGTTCCCGCTTTTTCAAATCTAGAATACCTCATGGTAGAGCTTATTTTCAAAGTGAAATGATAACTTGAACTAATCTGTTGAACAAAACAATATGACACACACAACTTATATGCACTTTTTTCTGTACAAAATGCAAGAGCCTAAAGCATAGGAATAATTCTAAAAGTTCTTAAACGAGGCAAAAAAATTATCTTCAGGCCTTAACAAGTTGAAAAGATTGTCGAACATTGCCCTCTATCATTTATATGGAACCCACAACATAGGGGAAATATTCATTGAACAGTAAGGATTTGGTTATGGTTAAACCTTTTCCATACAACATAACATACCGTATTTCACCTAATAGACGCGCCCCGGCGCGATGCAAAACACCAAGGGGGCGCGCTTATTTTGTACCACTTTTCCTGAATTTTGAAGTGCTTCGCTGAATGTAAATAAGAAAGGGTAAATCAACAATACAATCCCATAATGCAATGCAGGGTAGAGAAGATTAGTGTTGATCTGAAAGTGCTTTGAGTATCTTAAAATACATATCGTAACACACACCGGGTACACGTATAAATCAGCGGAGACGAAGCGATATCCCGTCGCGTAAGGTCATCCAGTCTACAGTTATCTGCCAGTCTATAGTCTATATCGCTTTGTCTTCGCTGATTTATACGTGTACCCGGTGTGTGTTACGATATGTATTTTAAGATTCTCAAAGCACTATCAGATCAACACTAATCTTCTCTACCCTGCATTGCATTATGGTCCTTTGTCTCGAAAAGGCGGGTGTGTTCTACTTTCGTTATCGGAATGTTTTGATTTCTTCTTCTTCTTCACTTTACAAAATAATAAAACATACTTCCCGTGGTATCTGTACACATTCATTAATTCATTTTCGGCAAAAATGATTTATTTTTCATTTGTGTGCGTACTATCAATTCGCTTTCCACTTCTTAATTTACAAATCAAACGCGACCTCTTACGGGGCTTTGAAATAAACTGCATAAACGGTCACTCTGCAAGGGGAATGATAAAGGAAGGTTTATCAATGCTCGTACCGGGGCCGGATGAATTTCAATTCTACCTAGAGAGGGATAACCATAATTGAATTATTCAATCAATTACCCGAGCCGTATACCCCATTATAAGACGCTTTACTTGTTGAGATAGAGCGTTTTTCCACAAGTATGATCATCACAAAGATGAAGTTTGGTGGAGTTTGAGTTTGGAATTTGTCATTACCGTCTACTCTACAGTCAAGGTAAGGTCGGGTGAAGGTGGGAGGGGTGTCCCATGGCTTCCGAGATTGTAAATATAGTGGGGGCGCGTCTATTAGGGAGGGCGCGTCTATAAGGTGAAATACGGTAAGAGCAGACATAATTAAAAGCTGCTGTAGATGATAAAACAGGTGTTGATAAAGACTGCATTCTTCATGTATAAAAATGCAGAGAAAATGATGAGGCAAAATGAGACAACACAGGCTATCAAGTTATCAACATTTTCTTCTTTTACCATATCATTTACAAGCCTTTTCTGTCGGTGAGGCAAACCTGTGTATGGTAGAGAAAGGGCATAATGCTTTCCCATACAGAAAGGTAAAGAAAGGAAATAGACTGTCGCAATTTGAAAGTTCAGAATACAAAATTGACAGCGGTACAAATAGGATTCGTTTACAATAAACTAGCATATAAAATATTGAATAAAATAAAATATTGAGGTAAAAGGAGAATCAGCACTTTCTTCATTTGACTCATTAATTTCCAAAGCCTTTTCTAATAGGGACTTCAAAACAAGGTCTTTCCAGGAAAGGGTTAAAGTATTTAGTTGATCCCTAAACAAACACAAGTGGATTAGGTGCCTCAGGGATACAGGTAAAAGAGGGTAATGGCTTTCAGAATCATAAAATATCTTTTTAATATTTTAACACCCTATGTTGAGGGTATTCATTTGAATTCTTAAATCAAGACTATTCAAATGAGTACCCATAACAAAGCGTTCAGATTTTAAACATCAAATATAGAATGATTTACCTCCTTTTATCTGTAGCTCCATATGCATTCTTTATCAGATATTATGATCTGCATAATCTGATAATAGGGATATGATATCGTCGGTGGGGAGTCAAAACCTCGTAACTCCAGCTTATTCAAGCTGTAGTTACGAGGATTTGACTCCCCACCAACGATATGTGATAAAATCTACCTGGTCAAAACAATTCCTCACTTGAAAATTCCAGAACCCATAACATAGGGCTTCTTTCCTTGCAATGTGATGATTTTTAGTATTCTGTTAGAGGTCTATGAGATGTAAAGTCATGCAAAATTTCAAGACTCTAGGCCAAATAGTCCTTGAGAAAACTGTGTTTCAGTGTGAAACCTTAAACCCCACAACATAGGGCCAATTTTTCTATAAGCACAATTATTTGAAGTATTTTGGTAGAGGGCATTGAGACAATACTACATACAAAATTTCAAAGCTCTAGACCTTATAGTTTGGGAGGAGAAGATTTTTTAGTAATTGTGGACAGACAGACGGACGGACGGACAGACGGACGACGGACGGTGAGCGATCACAATAGCTCACCCTCAGCACTTCGTGCTAAGGTGAGCTAAAAACACATGCCTATATCCGCATATTATGTCCATCGAGCATAATGAACAATTAAAAAGAAAACTTGGTGCAATAAAAAAAGAAATAGAAATGAAAAACAAATAAAATCAGAGGAGACTGTGAGTTTCGAACCCATACTAAAAGACACATTCAACTTGAAGTCTTCGACCGTTACCATTTGGCCACTTTGACTTTATAATGAATGTGACAAAAAGTATTTTTGTACCTAATGAACATTAAATCAATCAACCATATTGGATAATTTACCTGGATTCCCGCACTTGACATCGACTCACCCGGGTCAGTGTAAAAATTATCGTTTTCAGTTTATAAGTTTTGTGTTATTATCAGATGGCCGTATATCCCAGTATCTGACAGTTATAATTGACTTCTGTTTCATCTAGAGTATTTTGTGTTTCATGTTTATCTGGGTTGATAAAGACTTTGTCATATAAATCATAACATGGCTCACCAGCCATCACAGCATGCTGTATTCTGCATGTCTCCCAGTCTACAAGTCATGCCTTTGACTTTGGTACAATAAGAATGGATATTTAGACTCCTAGTGGCCTGCATGTTGGTTGTGTTGTTATCATATGGCCGTATATTCCAGTATCTGACAGTCATAATTGACTTCTGTTTCATCTAGAGTATTTTGTGTTTCATGTTTATCTGGGTTGATAAAGACTTTGTCATATAAATCATAACATGGCTCACCAGCCATCACAGCATGCTGTATTCTGCATGTCTCCCAGTCTACAAGTCATGCCTTTGACTTTGGTACAATAAGAATGGATATTTAGACTCCTAGTGGCCTGCATGTTGGTTGTGTTGTTATCATATGGCCGTATATTCCAGTATCTGACAGTCATAATTGACTTCTGTTTCATCTAGAGTATTTTGTGTTTCATGTTTATCTGGGTTGATAAAGACTTTGTCATATAAATCATAAACATGGCTCACCAGCCATCACAGCATGCTGTATTCTGCATGTCTCCCAGTCTATACAAGTCATGCTATTCTTTTGCGAAAAAAGTTCCAGAACACATTTTTAGATCTAGAACTATTCTAGAACATTAAATGGCACTTCTAGAACTGTTCTAGAACAGTTCTAGAAGTGCCATTAAAGGTTCTAGAACATTCTACAACAGTTCTTGAACTTAAATGAACTTTTCTCAGGGGTTATATCGGCTTCTTTTGTTAACCCATATTGCTGCGCAGTGACCTCTTATGACTTCTTCACAAAGACTTCGGAAAAGCATTCTAGAAAATGAAGAAATTGCTTTTGACAAGCAATTTCTTCATTTTCCAAAATGTTTTCAAACCAAAATTGTCATATAAAGCATAACATGGCTCACCAGCAATCACAGCATGCTGTATTCTGCATGTCTCCCATGGCAGTCTACAAGTCATCCTATGATGTAGGCTTCCTTTTGTTAACCAGTATTGCTGCGCACCCCTGCGAAAAAAGTTCGAGGACGCATTTCTAGTTCAAGAACTGTTCTAGAACCTTCTAGATCGTTAAATGGCGGTTCGTAAGCAGTTCTAGATCTGCCATTTAATGATCCAGAATGTTCTTGAACTAAAATGAACTTTTCGCAGGGGCAGTGACGTCTTTTGACTCCTTCACAATTAAAAAGCTAGGGAAAACATTGTGGAAAATGAAGAAATTGCTTTCGACAAGCAATTTCTTCGAAAGCAATTTCTTCATTTTCCACAATGTTTTCAAACCAAAATTGAAAGTATATATTTATAAAATTTCATCAATTTAAATTTGTCATATGCAACACTTTTCAAATTGGAATGAATTACCGTCTCATTATACTTTATCAAAGACACATCTTGACACTCTGAAAGCTTCAAGCTTGGGAAAATATTAAGACAAAAGAAGAAAATACTCATGAATATAACGATGATGTTTCACGCTTTTAGCAAAACATAGACGGCCAACAGAAATGACGGCAGGCCACCATCTGAAGTTCAAGACTTATTTTTTCTATGTTTTTTGTCTCCCATATGTTATAACTTTATTGACACACAATACTCCAGCAGTTGCTTCTCATGAACACAATATCGCCACTTTTCAACAAAAACCTCGTAACTACAGCTTGTTTAAAGCTGCAGTTACGAAGTTTTTGTTGAAAAGCAGTGATATTCTAATTTTATCTGTCTTACTACTTTTTGTAAGAATTACCGTATAGCACTTTATTTCTGCGGGGTCCAAATTCTGCGGTTTTTCCAGAAATCAAGCGGGTTAAATTTCTGCGGAACATATTTCTGCGGTCTCTCATTTTGCAAAATTAAAGATTTTATTTCTGCGCTATCAAATCAGTTTTAGTTAGTGTCGGACATAGTTTGAAAGACGATTTCTATTAACTCCGTTAGGGTAAAGGGATAAGCCCACTCATTTACCAGTATCTACATTATAAAGGCGTTATGGGAAACAATGCCGTATACAGATAGGTGTGAAAAGAAAGATGTGTCAAACTGTTACCAATCAGTCAAACTTGTTGAATCATTCATTTATGGATAAACAAAAATGTCCTATCTACACCTTAATTAAAGCTATAGTTACATCATTTTTTGAATGAAAACAAGAGGCCCAGGAGGGCCTGAATCGCTCCACTGGTTAAAGTGGAAGAATTATCCCATGATTTCTTGTAAGCCTTACACAGCGGCAGCCAAATCTTGATATTTGTGAATAAATTTTGAAGAGAGACTCAAAGAACATTCTTGCAAAGTCTGGTTCAAATTGGCCTTATGGTTGATTTTTAAAGAATTTTCTTATGATTTCTCTAAGTCTGATAAGCCCCTTTCTCCCTGCCACGGCCACATTTTTTTGACAAATATAAAAATTTGTGAACAAATTTTAAATAGAACTCTAAAGGCACATTCCTGCAAAGTTTGGTTCAATTGGGCACACTGGTTGATTTTTCTTATGATTTCTTAAAGTCTGATAAGCCCCTTCCTCCCTGCCACGGCCACATTTTTAGACAAATGTAAAAAATTGTGAATAAATTTTGAAAAGAGAGACTCAAAGAACATTCCTGCAAAGTCTGGTTCAAATTGGCCCAATGGTTGATTTTTAAAGAATTTTCTTATGATTTCTTTAAGTCTGATAAGCCCCTTTCTCCCCGCCACGGCCACATTTTTGGACAAATGTAAGAATTTGTGAACAAATTTGGAAGAGAATGACTCAAGGCACATTCCTGCCAGGTTTGGCTCAAATTGGCCCAATGGTTGATTTTTAAAGAATTTTCTTATGATTTCTTTAAGTCTGATAAGCCCCTTTCTCCCTGCCACGGCCACATTTTTTGACAAATGTAACCAGAGTTTTCAATGGAATTGAATTCTTTGAAGGAATTTGAAAGAGGGCTATGCAAGGAACATTTCTGTGAAATTTAATTAAAATTGGTCCAGTAGTTTTTGAGAAGAAGATTTTTTAAAATTACACTATGCGCCATATATGGAAAATAAGCCCCGCCCACAGCGGCCATGTTTTTCGAATTATCAAAATTTCTTCAAGGAATCTGAAAAAGGGTCACCAAAGGAACATGCCTGTCAAATTTCAAAGAAATCTGATAAGTTGTTTGGGAGAAGAAGATTTTTTAAGTTTTTTCTAAAAATTCGTATTTGTTACCATAGCAACCAGAGTTTTCAATGGAATTGAATTCTTTGAAGGAATTTGAAAGAGGGCTATGCAAGGAACATTTCTGTGAAATTTAATTAAAATTGGTCCAGTAGTTTCTGAGAAGAAGATTTTTAAAGAAAAAGTTAACGGACGGACGGACGGACGGACGCACGGACGGACGGACGCACGCACGCACGACGGACACAACGCCATGACAATAGCTCGCTGGCCTTCGGCCAGTGGAGCTAAAAACCTTCATTTTTATGAAATTGCGCTTTGCATCAGAGGGTTACTGTTTAACTTGTCCTTGTACTGACTAAAATTGAAAACAACCTGAACATTCAGGGTTAAAATTCTGCGGATTTTATTTCTGCGGTGCCGATGAGGACCGCAGAAATAGCAGAAATAAAGTCCCAGCAGAAATAAAGTGCTATACGGTATTACTCATAAAATTCTGTAAAACTAGTCTTGACTTGCCTAACCCCCTACGGTCAGCCCTTTGCATCGTAAGCAGCAGCAGCTCTTTTTTAAGATTCTGTTGCTTTCAAAAATTTAATGCGTCTTTTATCATGTATCTGAAAGATACAAGTTACACATAATATTGCTCAATGTTGAATTTCGACAGATTAGTTGCATAAATTGTTATTTTGTTGTCTTGGAGACGCCAAATATGAGCAGTCGTAAGCTCATGAGCTCTAACCCAGTGGTAGTAAGGATCAAAAGCGTGTTAAATGTCTTTTAATGAGGCATATAAAAGTAATAGAGCAGCCGGGTAGGGAAACAGCCCTGCTGGAAGTCTGTTTTGTTATACAGTTGAGAAACAATGGCACCCCTCATATAAACGACATTTTTGTTTTATTTTTATTGAAGTAAAATGTTCAAAGGTTTCCATCACAGGGAGTTTCAAACAGCTTTTTATGAAAAATGGCTGTCAAATAAAAACCTGTACTTGATTATAAATCCATATTGGAACGAATTAGGGGAGCTTTTGTGCTCTTTGGGCAATATGAACTTCAACACAAATCTTTGTTTCCCACAGCATGTTATATTACTTATTTGATTTTAATAATTTACGAATGGTAAGAGACATGATGTAACTTCAACCTTCTCCAAACTAGAAAGACCTGAAGGTCTTGAGTCGCTCCACAGGCCTGAATTTCTTTTAATATTAAATCCAAGTTTTGACTAGATTTTTGAATACTTGTGGTTCTTACAGCAAATACAAAGTCAAAAGCAGCAATCATGTGGTCAATGCAAAAAGAAAGTAAATGATTGCCTAATACTTTAGGGATGTTAGAGCGATAATAAAATTGAAAACTGTGGACACATAATTCAGTATATATATTTAAAATCAAATCGAAAATTAAACACATGCAAGATCTTATGGCCACTATCATTCTGTTCAAATTTTGTCTATATTAGTCGGTATTCGTGGGCTTCAAGAGTGGAAAAAGTGTCGAAAACTGAAATTTTGTCAATTTCAAGGGCACATAACTCAGATTGTAACAGTGTGATCATGTAGAAAATATTAGCAAGATCTTGTTGTCAACAAGATTCTTTCCAAGTATCATCTTGATTGGTTAACGTTTGTGGTTGTTAAAGTGAAAACAAAGTCGAAAATGGCAATTTTGTCAAATTCAAGGGCACGTAACTCATGATGTAAGATTCCGATGAAGCTGAAAATTAAACCCAGGCAGCATATAATGCTTATATTATATTCTGTGCAAGTTCTGTCTTGATTGGTCAATATTTGTAGATTCCAGAGTAAAAATAAATTCAAAACCAGCAAAATAGAGCCGAAAATGGCAATTTTTGGCAATTTCAAGGGCACATAACTCATGCTTTAAAATTCAGATCAAGCTGAAAATTTTACCAAGGCAAGATCTTATAGTCAGCATCATTCTGTCAAAGTTTTGTCTTGTTAAGTCAATATTTGTAGTTGCTAGTGTGAAAACAAAGTCAAAATAGAGCCGAAAATGGCAATTTTGTCAATTTCAAGGGCACATAACTCATGATGTAAAATTCAGATCAAGTTGAAAACTTTACCAAAGCAAGATCTTGTAGTCAGCATCATTCTGTCAAAGTTGTGTCTTGATTGTTCAATATTTGTATATTTTAGAAGAAAACTAAAGTCAAAAACTGCTTTTTTTGACATTCAAGGGCAGATAACTCAGGTTATTTTGGTTCAATCCATATTCTTCGAAGGAATCTGAGAGAAGGTCACCCAAGGATCATTCCTGTGAAGTTTGGTTGAAATCCATCCAGTAGTTTTTGAGAAGAAGATTTTTAAAGAAAAAGTTTACGGACGCACGGACGGACGGACGCACGGACAGACGGACGCACGACGGACACACTGCCATGACAATAGCCCGCTGGCCTGAAAGGCCAGTGGAGCTAAAAACAAAACATGATATTGTAGTTCCAAATATAGCCTGACAAAACATTGCCAAAGAAGATTGGTTTTTTTTGGTGAATTATACTGTTTTTAATTGCTATGGTTATATCGCGATGGCTTGGGCACCTAACCATGGATTCCTGTTGTTTCTCAAACCAGTACTACCACAACACCCTAACCAAGCCTCCAGCTGCTCCCCCACATAGGTTCACAATATCAAACCATTGGTGAGTGATATTTTTGTCAGAAAAGGTATTTGCCGTGACCGGGTATCGAACCTGGGACCTCTCGAATGAGAGGCAGATACGCTACCAACTGCGCCATGGCTGCTGCATTGAAGAAGAAAATGCTGATACATGTAATTGATAAGGTCCACCCTGAAGTTCTGTCGTTTGAGAAAGGAATAACACAAACATAACTAGAGAAAAACATTTTGTATTAAATATTGCTTTGAAGTTTTAGAATTTTTCTTAGTATTACTAATTTGTTCACTTACAATAGTTTGCACCCCCTTCCCTCAATAGTTATTTTACAATATTGATGATGATGATGATGATAAAAATTTGATTTTGTAATGACAAATCTGATATTCCAACCTATTAGGTGAGAAAGGATATAATTAATGTGTGCACAAGGTCAAGGTTGAATTAAGGACAATAATGCTTCAAGAAGAATAGACCCAGTACAAAAGCATGACATAAGAGACTGGAATAATGGCAGGAAGTTGTATGAAAGAAAATAATTGCGTAGATGGCTTATTGTGCTGAAAATTCAATTAGCAGTTTCTATTGTTCCCTTTATTTATACCATTTTCTATATTTGGGCCGAGATCTTGAAAAATGTGCCCTTATGGAAGTTTTTGGGCATTTGAGAACAACTTGGATCTTGATCAGACTGTGCATATGCACAGTCTGATCAAGATCCATGTTGTTCTCTTATAACCTTTTCTATACCTGTAGGATATGCAACACAGCAGAATAGGTCAAGATCAGACGGCAATTCTGCACATGCTGATCTTGTTATGTGGTAATCCCTGAAATGCCATAAGTGCTATTTTGTCAGCTTCTTGTTTATTTATTTGTATAATAAATTCAATAAGCCTGACAATACTGTCAACATTTGTCAATAGCTAATAGGCATCTTGACAGGTCTGTATTCATGCATGTTCTGTATTTATTCATTGTCCAGCACCTTTGCTTTATTCTAGTGATTGACAACTATTTATCAAATATTGTGAGATCCATGCAAGTCCAAAATACTGTTCATTCATGTTCTGTATTTTTGCATTGTCCAGCACCTATGCTTTATTCTAGTGATCGACAACTATTTATCAAATATTGTGAGGGCCATACGAGTCCAAAATATTGTTTCTGAGCTAACTTGACAAAAAGTACAATAGGTTAGTGCTATCACTAAATGTGACCATCGAAACATATCAACCAATGTCTACTCTTTGATAACCCTCTACAGGCAGAATGCTGGATATTAGCATTGCCAGAGTAGAATAGGGATAGATTCTGTTAGCTTATAGCTATGTAGATAAAGTTTTATATTGTCGTTGTTAATGCAAAACCTCGTATCTCGTTTTTGGAAAATTTTAAAGGGGAAGGAACAAATTGTAATAAGTTTTCCCAAACTGAGTTCTTACTTGAAATTTGGACATTATTGTTCACAAATAATGTGCCATGAATACTAATTGGTAGAAATAGCTCAAAACTTACAAGAATTGTCTTAACGATCTGGAACCATAATAGACACTTTTGAAAATACAAAAAGTATTGTTATATATTATTTCTATGATATAAGACGGAGGTAAAATGAAACTTAAAACAATTTTTACCGATATGTTGAAATTTTATATATTTTTTTAGTTATTGACCCCCTGTTACAAAAAAGGCGGGAAAAGGGGAAGCACCAACTCCATAAATCTCATATTTTTTTCCCAGAAGATGATAATATCTGACATTTTTCAGCTTGTATGCGACAACTGATATGTATGTAACATAAATAAGCTAAATACAAAACTATGAAAAACAAAATTGCGAAAAAAAACACTTGATTATACATAAGGTATATGATTTTGCGACTGAATTTTTTCCATGTTTAAGAAAAATGAACATTTTTCTGTGATCTGTATTTTTTGTAATATTGACTGGCAGGGTATGAGACCTACACCAAAATTATCTCTAATTTATACTTGTGCAAATAAAACAAGAATGGGAAAAATTTACCGTTAAATTTTGGTTTTTTATGAATTCAAACTTAGTAGGGGCGCATAAAACAAGGACAAAATTATCCAAAATAGGTCATTCAATTCCATCAAATATTTATTGTAAGGTCAAATGTAACAACACAATATTTTTAATAGTAACTTATATAAAGAACTTATTTTTATCAAATATTCTTTACCAGATTTCCCTGTAGTTACTACATAAACTATTGTTAACAAAACAAGGGCATTATATACATCGGTGGGGAATCATGTGACACTAAATTTCAGAAAATCGTCAATAATTTTGTAACTACTTGACCAATTTGGAACCGGTTTGAAACAGAAAAAAGTGAAAAACGCCCGATATCAGATGGGTGGCAACTCTTTTACAAATCAAGTGATAAAAACGTTATTGACGACCAGATAAAGTTTTGGTTGGTCGTCAATAACTTTTGATTTTTCAAAGATTATCCTTGGCATTCAGCAAAGTCATGGAGTGTTTCCGCTGTCTCTGCTTAAATTTTTCTTTTCAAATCGGTCATCTTTTGACAGAATTGTTGGAAAATATCGAAAATATTATGTCAGGTGATTCCCCGCCATGATATAAGACTCGCGGGGTGGAAGAGGGTGGAAATTGGTGTCATGTACTACTGTATAAGAACGCCTTTTTTAATCAAATTAAGCTAATCTTACACGAACATGTATCTTTGATTACCGGGTCTTTACATACTTATAGTCCTTTAATTAGCGATATTATCCCCTGTGAAATGTAATTCATAAAATAATGAACATATTATGAATCTTAAGAATGTTTCATACATTACTCATTATCACTTCTTAAACACACTTCATGAAGTTTTCTGCATGAAGTATGATGATAATTGCCTCATGAAGACATTATGAAGATATTAATGATTGACAAAATCCTTAAAACCTTCATGATGAATGCAAAGGATTTATTATGAAGTTTTCATTTAAAAACAAGATGTGTTTGTGAAACACAAATGCCCCCGAAATGGCCATTTTTGTAAAATTTTAAGTTTTCGTAGAGTAAAGGGTTGATAAGGGTTAACAAATGACCTTGAGGAAGGTCAAACTGCATGGAACAGATAGATATCATTGTAAGGAAGTTGCATACCAAATTTGAGCTTTGTATGTCAAATACTTTTGGAGAAAAGGCCAACGTTAAGTTTTCGGAGTAAAATGTTAAGTTTTCGTAGAGTAAAGGGCTGATAAGGGTTAAGTGATGACCTTGAGGAAGGTCAAATTGCATAGAACGGATAGATATCATTGAAAGAAACTTACATACCACATTTGAGCTTTGTATGTGGAATACTTTTGGAGAAAAGGCCAATGTTAAGTTTTCGGACAGACAGACGGACGGACGGACGGACAGACAGACGGACGGACAGACGGACGGACATGAGTAAAACAATATGCCCCCGATCTCTCGATACGGGGGCATAAAAATCATGAATAATCCTGAAACTTGTTCATGATTTTTTTCTGAATATTTTCCACTGCAATTAAAACTGGTACTTCATAAAACATTCTTGTTTTGTTGTATTAAGAATAAATCATGAACTAATCATGAATTGATAATGGATTGTGTACAGTTCATAAAATCTTCTTAAAACGTTCATGGTCTCCCAGTCTAATTTATGTTCCAGTTATGACATGTGGTTTAGAAAATAATGGAGGGAATTTTGCTTGTCTGACTATTTGTCAAGAAACATGTTTTTGTTAAGAGTTATAATTAATATTTTTAGTTATAATCAAGTGATTAAGGAGCTCACTAATTGTTTAAACCAAGGAAGGCAATGTAAGTAAGTGTTCTTTAGACTAAATTTAACAAATTTAAATGTTTATTTTTTTACCATTCCCCACCCACATAATTATTCTGTAAAATGGATATTATTATTTTGCTTCTATAAATAGGAATCATTGATTTCTAATGGCCTGTTACTTATTACAGTTCTGAAACTACCTGTTCTACAAAAAGTTTCTTAAGTTTTGTTCTGTCAGCAACATATTTGTACAAATTGTTTTTTAGTATTTTTCATGACCTTGACATGATTTTTTTTTCATTACTGCTTGGTTTAAGGATTTATTATGCATTTCCAACTTCATAAAAAATTCATTACTCTGTGTTTAGAGAAACCTGTATGTTTTTATGAAGTTTGTAAAGAAATATTATTCATGAATTCTTCATTGAAAAGAAGTGAACAGAAAATGGCCCATACTCATTGTTAACAGAATAATCATGATTTCTTCTTAAGATCGTTTGCGTATTTTTCTTGCATGAAGTCTTCATGAATTATATGATTATTTATTCATGAAGACTTCATGCCTTTTTCTCAGAATGCAAAACTGCATGGTTTAAGGATTTATTATGCATTTCCAACTTCATGAAAAATTCGTTACTCTGTTTTTATGAAGATTTATGCAAATGGGCCATTTTCTGTTCACTTCTTCTTCATGAAGATTTCATTTTTTCCGTTCTTGAATAGCTCATGAATATCTATTTAATACTTCATGAAGAATGACAAAGCATTTCACAAGGGATGGCACATGTTTACAAAAATTACCCTTGCAAAAAACGCAATAGCAAAGTGATAACTACTGTAAATTTGCATATGATAGTTCGAATCTTGCAGGTCCCTTACACCTTCAAGATTTGAACCAAGACATGCAACGTTGAACTGAAAATTAACAAGGATTACATTTTGTTTATTACTGTAAAATTTGTAAACATGTGTCATTATATTGTGACTGGACTATAATAAAAACAAAATCAAGGCAGAAGACGCAATATTGATACTATATCAAATCCTGGTCTTAAGCATTTTTTCGTATAGATCTTGAATCAATCAAGTGTATTGGTGCATACATACCCCCCCCCCCCCCCCCCCCAAAAAAAAAAAAAAAAAAAAAAAAAAAAACAAGATGTGTTTGTGAAACACAAATGCCCCCGAAAAGGCCATTTTTCGAAAATGTTAAGTTTTCATGGAGTAAAGGGTTGATAAGGGTTAATGGGTGACCTTGAGGAAGGTCAAATTGCATGGAACAGATAGAAATGGTTGAAAGGAAGTTGCATACCAAATTTGAGCTTTGTATGTCAAAAAGTTTTGGAGAAATGGCAAAGGTTAAGTTTTCAGGTTAAGTTTTCGGACAGACGGACAGACAGACAGACAGACAGACGGACAGACAGACAGACAGACAAACATGAGTAAAACAATATGCCCCCGATCTCTCGATACGGGGGCATAATAAACAAACAAAACTGTACCAGTCCAAAACACCAGAAAACACTGAGGAAAAGGGACACATTGATGATAACACATTGATGATAACACATTGATGATAATCAACAACCTCTTCTTTTCTCTCAATGTTTTCTCAAATTATTTCTACAATGGGCGTCAAAACCAGACTTGTTAAGAGAAGGATATATCAGTGCTTTGCTCTTTATAACCAAATCAGTAAATTCATAACAATTGTAGGCCTATTGAAACAGTTATTTATTCATTTCTCTTAGTGTTTTTCTGTTATTTCTACCAGTGATCTGGGCCCCGTTTTATCAACGAAATTACGCACATTATTTTCGTAGATTTGAACGGAAGTTCAAATTTTTTGCGTAAGTGCGTTTTACAAAACAGGTTCGCAGCTAAGATTAGAATTTCCTAAGTTTTTTTCCCGTAACTTTACGATAAAAAATAGTTGACGTAAATCTGTTCGTCACCAATGTCGATGCCTAAATTTACCGTTTAAAGCCTTGATAACCCCAAAATTACTGAAAATATCAAAAAATCTATGAAAGGAAATGTTAAAATTGAACAAACCACGGAAAATTCATGTGAATAGCAATGGATTTTGTGCTAACAATGACTGGGTTTAATGTTATGTTTTGATAAACCGTCAGTGTTGTCATAAAATATCGTAACTATGGCCTGATTTAAGCCGTAGCTAAGAGATTTCATAACAGCTCTAACGAATTACTATTGTATGTCCGAAATAACGTCACGATTAACTGGATAAAACCGTTCCCTATTTCGCTGTACTTTTATTTTCTTTTTTTGTTGCTATTTATAGAATACAATGTGAAAAAGTATTTTTCATGTATTTCCTATTCTAATGGAATGAATGTACGTTTAATATACGTTTAATCGCCAGAGTGTTCAGAACGATAATATTTAAGCATTTTTCATGCTACTAACAACGAGAAATACGAGAATTATCTCTATCTATGCAGAAAAATACACTTTAAATGGCTTACACGGCCGATATATATTAATATTTACGAGAAAGTAAACCGAGGTGAGAACAAAATCGAATCTTTCCGAAGTGCGTTTCACGGAAATAACCGAGTGCCGTAAATACCCGATCATCGGCGATAATAACCGAAATTCATTATGGTTCCAGATCGTTAACTGGACACACAAGATTTTACTTTGAAAATCGCAAACATCGACATACAAGGTTTTGCATTTACACCAACGATATGATGTTTGTCCAAATCTTAATCCGAGTCTTCTCTGATGTAAATACGCTCTTTGATATTTTGATTTTTCGCTATTTACATCAGAGAGCGTTGCTCTTTGAAAACAGCGGAAAGTTCAGTAACGTTACAAGTAACCTGAAGCTTTGTTTTTGTGTATCATATCGAATCACTCGGTAAAACACTGTAGGGTATAGATCAATAAATCATTTTTTGTCATACCTGACCAAAAATTTCATTTCAAATCGGCCTGCTGGATGAGTATAACCTTTGGTTTTGAATGGAAGGTCAAGGTAAACAAAGGTTGCTCAGGTGAGGGTTGTTGCAAAACATTGCCTATTAACCTTTTAGAAATACTTTTTGGTCGTAATTTTTTCAGCAGCCATAACAACAAATGGTTCATTTATCGATATCATCAGGGGTTTTAACGATAGCGTTTAAGATCGGACGGTGAACGATGCGCAACAATTTGTTGCGAACTTCTTGATTTTTTCAAAGAGCAACGCTCTCTGATGTAAATAGCGAAAAATCAAAATATCAAAGAGCGTATTTACATCAGAGAAGACTCGGATTAGTCCAAATCTATGTTACTGTTAACTTGATAAATCTATCTCTATTACAGACAATAATGATCTAAAGACATGCAGACATTGTGGGAATGGAGTGTCCTAAAAGTGCAAAGGCTGAATATATGGTCAAATGGTAAAAATCTTACCGGATGCCCATGTCCTCAAAAGCACTGACAGGTACCACCATAGTAAGAGCAATCATCCTGCATGCAGCCTGATCAGTACTACAACCACAACCTAGTGTTATCTATCTCATAATTTCCACTAATATAGTTTTGATATCAATGATATACTCAGCTACAGATTAGATTAGGTAGATTCATTCTCATACTTAATTTCAACACCTAACCTTATGATGTTGGTACTCATTTAAATTGTATAACTAGGACAATATCAATGAGTATCAACAACTTGGAGTTTGACCAATTGATAATCAATATTTTGCATTTCTAAATAAAATCACTCCCTGTCATCTGTAGCTCAAAGTTTCGAGCAAAACTAATTTAAGTTCATAGACAATGCAAACACACTTACAACAGTTTTGTGCTAATTCTACAATAATGCAGTGAGTTAAGATAACATAAGGTTACTGACAAGTGCATCTCACCTTAATTATTAGATTTCCATTTACCGAAAATTCACCCTTTATTTATATTCTACATATCAAGCATTGAATGATCAAGACTAAGCAGTCATACAACAAAAGCCTCTCTTACAACCGGTCGTACATGCTCCTGCGTGGGGTCTGCGTCGAAAACTGATGCATTATAGTCGTGCAACGTATGATTCTGGTGGACGCAACCACGACGCAGACAGCACATAGCAAAGAATAGACCAGACAATTAGTTAAGCCTCTCTTACAATCAGTTGTGCGTCTTTATAAATCAGACATTTTAAAACATACAATTATTTGATAAAGACGCATGACGGGTTGTAAGAGAGGCTAAACATGCAACTGAAGTAGAAATGGTCAATGGTCAAAGTGAAGGTTACAAGGTTGAGGTATTCATACCAATGTCTCAAATAAATGCCACTATGAGCTGATATATTACCACTTCGAAAAGTTCATTTTAGTTTAAGAACTGTTCTAGAATGTTCTAGATTGTTAAATGGCAGTTCTAGAACTGTTCTAGAACTGCCATTTGATAATCTAGAACGTTCTAGAACAGTTCTAAAACTAGAAATGTGTTCTTTCACTTTTTTTGGAAAGGGATTACGAATGGTCTTTCCTGCTTTTGCACTTGATAAGACCAAGACTAATGTTTTGTGAAAGGTCAAGGTCACATGTTTAAGGCATAGTATTCAATTGCAATTGTGTCATCAACAACCGTGGACTATTTATAATACAACATTAATCAAAATATCAATCCATCAATCAAATAATTGATTTATTAAGTTTGTGTTGTAACGAAAATTTCTGTTAATATTAAACAGTGATTTCTCTAGTTCTCTTACAGATTTAATTGTAAGTCATGCAGAGCTAACAGAATCGGAATAGGAATTGGATGAATAGTCGAAAGGTCTTAGTATATTCATAAACAAGAGCGCCGTGCCAGAATGGAACTGTAATCATTCACCTGAGCTCTTGTTGTATACATGTTCGGATTGCGAAAAGTATAAGTTTTAGTTAAATTTCTCCTTTTCTGTTGCCATGGCAACCAGAGTTTTTTTATGGATTTCAATTCTTTTAGCAGTTCCTAAAGGGGATCACCTAAGGAACATTTCTACCAAGTTTGGTTGAAATTGGCCAAGCAGCTTAGGAGGAGATGTCATTTAAAGAAATTGTTAACGGACAACACATTGACACACGGACGCCTGATGAAAGGTGATCATAATAGCTCACTTGAGCACCTTGTGCTAAGCTGAGCTAAAAACAGTGATCTCTGCATCCATTTTTGGTGTTTTTTACATCAGCAATGGTGAGTCGTTGTCTATATTTCAGTTACACATATTATGAATAAAATGTATCAGTGATACATTATGTACCCATTATCATCATTACAATAAGTTTGATAATTACATTGTTCTGATAACACCAACCTGATAAACTTATCACAAAATTCTTCTCCTTTTTAATCTTAACATCATTGTGGTTTGTTTAATAAAGATAATGATGAAATGAGTAGCTCAAGGTCAATTTTTAATAGTAACATTCATGGAAATGAATTTCAATCAATGGTGGGGGATAGCACCGTTTACTCCTTGGCATACAAATCAAGTATATTATCATTGAAAGAATGTACCAATTTACTTGCTGCAAGCATATTGTTCTTAAAAAATATTATTGACTTTACTACCTTGCTGATAATTGTTTCAAATTATATCTGGTTCAATTTAGGACTCTCAATAATACGGTGCTAGGTTCGATCCCAGGCTGTATGAAGCTAGGATCCTTTCTGACATTTGCATCTCACCAATAGGTGAATAATCATTAAGTTCATTGAATGAGATGAGCATCTGGTATCTCCGATTTAGGCTGTTGTATAATGTTATAGTAAAGACAGAAATCAATGGCAAGACTCTCCAGCCAACTAGGTAAACTGTTTAAAATTGTGATAATCAAATTCATCAATCAATTTCAGAAAATTTCAAATGTCCTTAAACTCATCAATGACAACAGTACACTAATTATCTTGTTAGACAAGTGATAGTACACTAATTTGATATTGTTCAAATAAACTAATGATTAGATTACATCCAGGAACTAAATATCTGGGGTGGTTAACCATGTCCAAAACAGCTAAAATTGAGACTGGTCTAATTTGAAAGCTGCTGCAGGCAACAAAAATGATGTTGATACAACTAAAGGTCAGCGACATGTAAAACTACAGCGATCGGCAGTGGAACAGCATTGCGCAAACACGCAATTGTCATCGGATTCGGTGTTTTGGTAGTGAAAGAACATTTTTACCCACTTCACGGTGACTCAAGTCTCAGGTAAAGAAATTGCCAGCATTGTGAGGACTAAGCAAAACACTGTGTTACTTGCTTTCTTTTGGACGGACATAAAAAGGCACTTTTTGTTATAGATGTGAACATGATAAAAGATAATATAAGAAATAAAGAGATAACTATCACAAAGTTAATCACCATTATCACAATTAGAATCTTCATAATGTTGTCATAAACGCAGCTATTCTATATACCCAACTGACCTCTCTACAAAAGTGATTATGAACTCTTTCCCAAATAACAAAATTTTGGACTGGTCAAATTTGAAAGCTGTTGCAGATGACAAAATTGATGTTACACAAGGTAAAATCTAATTTTCATTCATACAATGAATTAGAAATAATGTTTTTTCCCAAGCCCTTTTCTAATAACAAGCACACCAAAACCAGGCCTTGTTAAGTTTTGACCCACCCCCTCACCAATACAGGTAAAACACTCCCAAAGGTGGAAGGGAAATAACTCAAATGATTCTTCTTCATTAACAGTGAAAATCAAAACTATCTCTTTACCTAACACCTTTCTCACCCAAGGCCTGGTGTTAACATTTCTAGTTGAAATAGCTCAAGAAAACATTGAGACAAAAACGGAGAAAGATGAGGAAGCATGTGCAAGCCTAATGAGCCTGTAAGTAAATGAAGAGAATTAACCCTTGTGTTTTTTTTACAATAAATTTATTTTCAAACAATTTGGCAATTAACAAAAAATTAAATAAGAAATTAAATAAGAATATAACACAATAATTGAGTTGAAAGCAGGCAGTGTATGCTAAAATCAGATTGCTAGTCTGTGCAGGCTGATCTTAGTCTATACTGTCTACCAGAGCAGGAACATCATGGTAAGAATTAAAAGTGCAGGTAATTCAAGAAATAAAGAAGCAAGCAAAACATTAAACTTATCATTTTATCCTTTTCCAAATGAATAAATTTTAGGGTATTTCTACTTGAAAAAAGCTGCAGATGTCACAATGGATGTTACTAAAAGTAAAATTTGTGAGTAATATAGCACAGAAAACATTGAGATAAAAGGAGCAAATGCAGATTTTCAGCATGTTCTTCTTTTGCTTTAATGCTTTAACGCTTTCCATGTCTATTCTATAAGACAAGTAAAAAAAAAGCTCTTCTTTGGGAAAGGGTTAAATCAAATTGCAAAATAACCAATCAAACTTTCTTTGCTTGTAATCAATTTTTTCTAACAGATGTTGTTTAAAAGATCAACCCCCATTCAGCAAATTCCTTTTGTTTTCCATGTTCTCTGCTTCAAACCTGTTTGAAATTGATCAAGTATAATGATAGATTTATTGAAAATTATCCAAAAATTAATGTGATGCCACTTGATTCCCCACCATGGAATATACACATCATTTTTGTCCTCTGCAGCACTTAACCCATTACCACACAATGGTGCTTTTTGACGCCCCACAAAAAAAGGCTTTAGAAAACATCGTGGGAAATGAAGAAATTGCTTGTGACAAGCAATTTCTGCATTTCCCACAATGTTTCTACCACAAAAGACCGGAAAATTTTAGATTTCATTCACTTGAAATTGTCGTCTGTAACATCTTTAAATTTGGACCAACCCAAAATTTTGTTGTTTGGTAATGGGCTAAAGTTGAGTTTGGAACACCCTAAGATATTGTTACCCCTTTTATTTCCCAAATGGCAAAATCTTGCGGTGGTCATATTAGAAAGCTGCTACAAAAGACATCATATGAGTTGGTAAAGATAAGGTTTGTGTTAAATATTGCTCAGAAAATATTGAAGCAAAAGAAGAAACTGCTGGTTATCATCAGTTTCTTCTTTTGTCTCAATGTTATCCCAAACCTTTTCTGTACAGGGACGTCAAATCCAGGTCTTGTTTGGGAAAGAATTGATAAATAGTTTCATTTTCAGCATATTACTACAATATTTTATCAACAAAAAATCTTCCACATTATTACTCATTAAAAATTCATTTGTTGAAATATTTTGTCACTAAACCATTTCATTTTATACAAATCAACTATTATTATAGACCTACACTGTATTTGAAAACTTCTTCAATCTTTTCAAAAACCCTCCTTGATATGTCCCTTTTGAATTAATACACCTTTTGAAAACATTTGGAGAAAATAAGAATGTGCCTAGTGTCAAGTGAAAGGAAATCTAAAGATTATGAAATAAGCTTTTCCAGGGCAAAACACATGTAGGCCTACCCAAGAGGGGCTTGTCAGAGAAAAGAGGCAACAAAAATTCAAGGGCAGATAATTCAGAACTGAAGAAATAATCCATATCTGGTTCTGAAGTCCAGTAATATTAAAAAGCTTTACAAAACATAAAGATAAAAAAATGTTCTCCTTTTGCTTCAATATTTTTTGTCAGTAATTATGTGAATCATATTCATACCTACATCCACCATAAATTGTCACCTGCAGCAGCTTCCAAGTAGGACCAGTCTAAAATAATGTTGTTTAGAAATGGTTAAATTAAACTATATACATGTATAATATGAAAACCATTCTTACATTATTTGATAATAAATTCCATATGATATCATAATAATTTACGCCATTTTGCCGAGACTTTATAGCACATAACTCTCTTCAACAATCCAAAGGTAGAAATAAATGGCAAAGAAATTAAACAGTGTATGCGACAATTCATCATTCGTATCATAATGTAATAATAAACAAGTTCTTTTTAACTCTTCTCATGCTGTTTGTGTCATATTCATGTTGTGACAAAAGCTTTGGCAGGTATTATAGACTATGATCAGACTGCATGTCTGTGCAGTCTGATCTTAGCTTATAATACCTACTGTCTATTTAAATACTGTGGCAAAAATTTGAGATAAACTTAATGAAATGTCTCTTTAATTTGCAATTAGCTTAAAACCAAATTTAAATTCAGCTGGACAAGAGTTAATGTATGCCCATCCACCCATGTTATAAATAAGCCTTCATACTCCCCAAACTAACAGCGTGACATGGATAACAGACAATTACTCATTTAAACGACAGACAACAAAATTTTATTATAGTCGAAAATTAATGACAATTTTCTCTTAATCAGAAAATTTTGGAAACATGACCATTTTTTTCTTTCAATGTCTTGGACTAGGTATGTATGATATTGGGCCAGTCTTCCAGAAAATATTTATAACCTCCATCGCAAACATAATGTCTGTATTTGAATTCATTTTCAAAGAAAATTTCCCTAAACATTAAGAGAAAAGTAAACACAAATAATCAGCTTTTCAATCTTTTCCTCAATGTTATCTATGCTAAACATGACATGAATTTTTTCTGCCTTAGTGTAACTTTAACCTTGACATTAACATCATTCAGTTAGAATAGAGAGCTTGCGGCATTGAGCATGGCCTTGTGCTAGCTTACTACAAGCATTACAATTGTAAGCTTGTCTTGCTTGGCAATTTTGAGATTCATAAAACATCAGATTTTTTTGAGCGTCAACGTTACGGATCCGAATTGATTGGGGCGCAGTCGTAAACATTCGGCGGTGTCCACCGCCGAATCTTTTCAATGTCGCCCAAACAATTCCGACGTAGGGCGAATCTCATTGGGGTAAACTACCTTAAAACATTAAATTTTTGATCATTCAATTACAAGAAAGGTCCAGACATTAATGGTTCAGCCCAACTATAGCCCATTGTGGTTCATCTAATCTTTTTCTCATTTTGAGGGCAGACAAAAAAATACCAAACAATTTATCTTTTATTTCCCAATATTATTTTGAGAGGGGTATAAGTAATTAGGAGCTAGATATCAAAAGCAATGCACACAATTTGTTTAATTTATTTGAAAAGGACTCAAGAATAGTTTGGAGAAAATAATATAAAACTTCAAAGGAGGAAAATAATGTTTTTGGCGATAGCAATATAGAATGTGACTTAATTGCTTATAAACCCAGATATGAAAGTCTATAAAGTGAAAATGAAATTAAAAGCCCATTGAGATTTTGCAATTAAATGGCATTAGGTGAGAACTCATTTGTTTGAGCGCTACACTTGTTACATATGTGGCTGTTTTGTAGGGACTGTTTTGACTTATAATACTATTGACAAGTCCCTTATAGCTGGCTTTCAAGGGAAGCCACCTTGATTCTAGGAGAACTTTAGGCAAAAAATACGTACATGATTTAGTCCTTGCAACAAAATGATTTGTGTAAATGGGTCTTTAGGTAAATATGGAGAATGGAATCTCCATTGATCTTGATTAAATGGGGTTTAATGTCCCCTTTGATTGCATTGGGCCTTATTACAGCAGCTGGAGCACCTAACAGTGGATTCACTGCATTTCAGTCACCAGTACCACAATATCCAATCTGAGCCTCCAACTGCTCTCTCACTTAGATGATTCATATACATTGGTGAGCGACAAATGACTTTTTGTCAAATGTAAAAATAGGATATTGCCCAAGGCACACCAAGGATTGAACCTTTTAACCCTGGACTGATAGACCAAAGTTAATTATCTAGGCTAAGCAAGAGTGAAAATAGACCCTTATCTGGGATAAGAATGGCAAATTAATGGCAATGATCCTGATAATTCTGCAATTGACCAACCGCAAATCGACAGATCGCTCCGCCTAACATAAATTTAAGGCAAACAATGGGCATGTGATCGATAATAGGGAGCGATTTTATCCAGTTAATTGTGACGTAAATTCGGACAAACTAGTATTTCGTAGGTGTTGTTATAATATCTCGTAACTACGGCTTGATTTAAGCCGTAGTTACGAAATTTTATAACAACACCGACGGTTTATCAAAACATAACGGTAAACCTAGTCTATTGTCAGCACAAAATTCTTTGCCATATTGGCATGTCGATTGTTTTGATTGTCAGTCGATAAATCGATACAATAACACGTGCAACGAAGAACAATTGGGGCATGATATTTTTCTGATTGTCCATTGGCTAATCCATGTTTTTGATTGCAGGGGTTGAAAAATCCACTCGCCCGCTCACATTGGCGAGTTGAAAATGCCGTAGGACGAGTAGATTTGGGGACGAACTAGTCCGACGGGGCGAGTGCAAATTTAGGACTTGAATCACGCTGATTGAGGGGAAAAGAATAAAAGATCGAAAAGAAAGTGTTTATTTCAAACTTCATATCGGAAACAATAATATTCGCTGTAAAATAAGACCTTTCCCTGTTTATGTTGATCAATCCCGAAAGTAAAACAAGGAAACTAGAGTAAATTTGTGTTACTCATATGCGATGAATTGAGCGAGATCAAAGACGCCGCAAACACAGTCAATTGATGACGTAGTCATTCCAGTTTCAATATAATCACGTGATTTTTCCGCAACCAAATAAGGTTACGTTTTACTATGACTTGATTACAAAAGTTGCGCGTGCCAAAAAGCGCGGGAAAATGGGATGAAGCAATGAAAACAAAACGCAATCTACGTAGTAAATACACCGACGTTAAATGGTTTTAACACATACGCGTTGTCTCTTTCTGTTATGCCGCCTCGGGATTACACAAAGAAATTCTTTCACATTTACCGGGTACATTGTAGTTGTACATATTAAACTGACCACGTGTGCTTCCTCGACCATTTCCACAGCTAATCTATCTTTCGAATTAAATAAAAAGTAGGTGTTTACAGTAATGTTTAATCGGCGATTGATTTATGGTAAAAGATGGAGTCAAGTCTTCAGGAGCCACATTCGATTTATTGACCATCTTTTTTAATAAAATTGTTGCCTTATTCGTCTATGACTTTTGAAGTTGCGATCGCCAGCGCGAGCCATGTCTGTCATTTATACCGAAGAAACTTTATTTGTAGAGTCAAAGAGTTAGATCTATGTTATTTGCATTATAATGCATCCGTAAGAGCCAACAGTCTAAAATTTTCTTCATCTTTAAGGGCGAGTTGGGTTGCCTTAAGGGCGAGTATAAATTCAGAGCTACTAGTCCTACAGGACTAGTAGGTTTGAAGAAATTTTTCAACCCCTGCTGATTGACAGTTGGCGTTTGGCCAATTCATACAGAGTTGAAGTTAAGTTCCTAATTAGTGCACCTTGTCATGTATATCCACTGAGATGTTATTTTTTATATTTCTTAACTCCATTTAAAATCTTTTATGCTTCAAGCTAAGAAATCTCCTGCATTTAAGCTTTTTAGGTACAAAAACATGATATACTGCTAGGAAACAAAACTGCCAAAACTACATTATTCTAATGGAATTTCACATTTTGTTCCTCCTTTTCCTCAATAAAACATACATAAATTATAAACAATCAAGTAATAAATAAACATTCATTCAAAAAGAGGGAGCTTTCTTACCTAACACTTAGTAGGTAATCCTTTTCCAAGCGTAAAATAATTTTTAAGTTTAATTCGGATGACAAACTGGATGATAATAAAAATAAGATTTGTATGCCATAAGCAAAGAAAATATCGAGAGAAAGGAATATACTTACTGTCAGCTGCATTTTTCTTCTATCTCAATGCTGCCCAAAGCATTTCTAAAAGATTGCTAAAACCAGTTGTTGTTTTTTCGAAAGAGTTAAACTTTTTTGTGTGGTAATTGTAATAAATTTTCATGTCAGACATTTTGGAATCTAACCCCATTTGTTTGGAATCCTCCCTTATCTTTATTTTTATGGTACATGAAAAGAAATAAACATAAATCAGTCTACAAAACAAATTAACCCTCTGCCAAACGATCTCTGATTTTGGAGAAATGCTATTCGAGAAATGTCTGGAAAACAATCAGAGAAATAACAAGATATCTTTGTGAAACACTAATGCCCCCGAAATGTCTATTTTTGGAGAAAAATCCAATGTTTTCACGTTTAAGTCTTCGAGATTACAGATTGACGGATGGACGGTCAGACAGACCCACAGACTTATAGACAGATGGAAAAATGGCAAAACAATATACCTTCAATCTTTTGATACAGGGGCATAAAATTGCATAAATATGATTCAGGATCGAGACATTGTTCAGAATGCAGATAGAAGGAGACATAACAGTACACACTAATAGACTAACATACAATAGTACCGGCCGAAAATGACAGTGACGTGGGCTAATGTTTACTACTTGACAACCAATCAACTCTGTTCGTATTTGTAACGGTGCAAATCAGACGAATTGATTGGTTTTGCAGCAGTAAACATCAGCCTACGTCACTGTCATTTTCGGCTGGGACTATTGTAGTAACAGAGCTATGTTGATCTTGCTCACCACAGAGTATAATAGATTCACTATTAAACGAGAATAATTTCAGTTGTTTTGATAAAGCAGTTCAACTGAAATTATTCTCGTTTAATAGTGAATCGATTATAGGCTTGACAAAAAATTATATTTACAAATACATGACATAAAGGTTTTGTAGAAGTATTTTTAGGTTCAAAAGACAGACAAACAGACAGACTGACAGACAGACATAATATATTACATTTATATTATAAAATGACCTACCTGCTATCGTAGGCTCCATCTCAAGTATAAGGTCAATTCTCACAAACATAATGTTGTAATTGAGTAACAAAATAGCCTGAGCATAAACTGTACATAAACTAACACAGACAGACATAAAGACAGACACACATATAAATGACCTACCTGCCATGCTTGTAGACTCCACTTTGATATTTAACATCAATTCGTTCTCACAAACACAGTCTTGATGAACAATATAGTCTGGGTCTAAACTGTTCATAAACTAATACAAGCTCTTGCTAGATTAATGATATTAAAAATGATAATCTCCTCCCCAAACAACACATCATTTTGATATTCCTGATAGAAGAAGATTTGGAAAATATTGAGGCCGTCATATTTTCTGTGTCATATTGTACACACATCTTATTATTACATGTATCACTATCTAATAAGTCAACTGTTGCAGCTTTCAAATTGGAACAGTCCAAATGTTAGCCATTTGGGAAAGGGCTAAGCCCGAGCTTCAGTTTGATTAAAGATAGTTAAAAAGTTTAATTACTAAGTACAAAACACTATCATTACTTCCAAGTCTGGTCTAAAATTGCTTCTGTCTGTCTGAATCCAGTTTTCCTTTTCACTAACCTTTTAACTCTTTCCCAAACAACAAAATTTTAGGGTGACCAAATTCAAAAAGTAATGGAAACGACAAAATGGGTCTAGATAAGGATCAAATATGTGTACAGTATTGCATAAAAAATATTGAGGCAAAAGTAGAAAATGCTGATTATCAGCATTTTCTTCTTTTGTCTCAATGTTTTCCCAAGCCTATTTAATCAGGTACGTCAAAATCAGGTCTTGTTTGGGAAAAGGTCAAATCCAATGAGTCTTAATTAACCCCTTCCAAAACAAGGTCAATTGATCGAAATCCCAAAAAGGAAAGGCTTGGGAAAAATATTGAGGCAAAGGAAGAAAATGCTGATAATCAGTATTTCCTCCTTCTGTCCTATCAATATTGGCTGTGGTTATTATATTGTATACACATCATATCTCTATCATTCCATACGCAGCTACTTTCAAATTGGATTTGTGTAAATTCTCCTTTGTTTCAATGTATTCCCTAGCTTTCTATATATGAGAAGTGTCAAAATCAGGTCTTTGGGAAACATCTAAAGATGATTCTAAGAAATTCTTTTTTTTTTGCTTTTTTATATTCATATGTATTCTTAGTAAATGCCAAAAAATAGCATCATGCAAAGGTATTATAATTAAATGAACAAGAGTACCATGGTCACCATATACGCCGCTCCAGAGACTAAGTTTTAAGGGGGCATAACTGGGGCAAAATTCAATGAACCATGTTATCCTATTCACATCTACCAATTGAGGTGATAACATTGACCAAGTTTCAAAAAGATCCAGCCAGAATCTTAGGAGGAGTTGCGCTCACAAGAAAAGTAGACGTACATACATATCTACATACAGATGGATGGATGGACAGATGGAGAAGATGATGCCAATAAACGACCGCCTCCGGCAGCGCATAAAAAGGTTAAGAAAGTATACAATTAACCATACAAATAAACTAGAGTGTAAACAAGGTCGAAAACAGCCGAAAATGGCAATTTTGTCGAATTCAAGGGCACATAACTCATGACTTTCTGGTCTGATCATACCCAAAATCATACTCATCCAAGATCTTATGGTCCTCAACATCGTGTCCAGGTTTTGTCTTGATTGAATAATAATTGTAAATTCTAGAGTGTAAACAAGGTCCAAAACAGCTTAAAATGGCAATTTTGTCAAATTCAAGGGCACATAACTCTCTCCTTTATGATCAGATCAGACTGAAAATCCAACTCATCTGAGATCTTATGGTCCCCTACATTGTGTCCACATTTTGTCTTGATTGATTGATATTTGTAGATTCTAGAGTGTAAACAAGGTGGAAAACAGCCGAAAATGGCAATTTTGTCAAATTCAAGGGCACATAACTCTCGTCTTTCTTATCAGATCAGACTGAAAATCTAATACATCCAAGATCTTATGGTCCTTAATATTGTGTCCAGGTTTTGTCTCAATTGAATCATATTTGTAGATTCTAGAATGTAAACAAGGTCGAAAACAGCCGAAAATGGCAATTTTGTTGAATTCAAGGGCACATAACTCATGATTTTCTGGTCTGATCATTACCAAAATCAAACTCATCCAAGATCTTATGGTCCTCAACATTGTGTCCAGCTTTTGTCTTGATTGAATAATAATTGTAGATTCTAGAGTGTAAACAAGGTCGAAAACAGCCTAAAATGGCAATTTTGTCGAATTCAAGGGCACATAACTCATGACTTTCTGGTCTGATCATAACCAAAATCAAACTCATCCAAGATCTAATTGTTATATACATTGTGTCCAAGTTTAATCTTGATTGGTAAATATTTGTAGATGCTAGAGTGTTAACAAAGTCAAAAGTAGCTATTTTTCGCATTCAAGGGCAGATAACTCCGGACTTTCTGGTCCGATCAGACCAAAAATCGAACTCATCCGAGAACTTATGGTCAAACATATTTTGGCCAAGTTATGTCAAGATTGGCTTATATTTGTGGATGCTAGAGTGTTAACACTAAATTGTTGACAGACGGACAGACGGACAGACGGACAGACGGACGGACGGACGGACGGACGGACGACGGACACAAAGTGACCACAATAGCTCACCTTGAGCACTTTGTGCTCAGGTGAGCTAAAAATACACTTATTCTTATCTAAGTAAATATACCAAAATGAGTACAAAAAACAACAGCTATGTGACAAAAGTTTAAGAAAAAAAAATATCATTTAGAATAAAATTAAGAAAAAATCAGTTAATCCATTACTGTGGCATTATCTAACACTAATGGCCCATGACAGAAGCACTCTTTGTTATAAAGCCTTGTTAATTCTTTTTAATTTTTTTTGTAATGTTGATATAGAAATCTTATATTGTGTAAATTGAAAATTTAAGACGTTTGTGTCATGTAAAAGATATTGCCGTTAGAACCCGCTCTGTAAATCATTAAGATTTACCTTTGTTAATCCTGCCACAAACAAGACCGGGTTTGGACGTCCCTAATAGAAAATGTTTGGGAAAACATTGAGGCAAAAGAAGAAAGTGCTGGTGACCAGCACTTTCTCCTTTTGCCTCAATGTTTTCTGGGCTATAAAATGCATATTTTCTCCTTTTGATATAATATTTTGGTGTCTGCAACCCCTTTGAATTTGGACCACCCTAAAATTTTGTCATTTGGGAAAGGGTTAATCCTGCCACAAACAGCAGAAGTTCAAACTAATCTGATCTGAATGCAGTACTTTATAGTTCTAAGGAATTTTTAAACTAACTGATAAGCCTTTTATGTATATTCATGCTGGCATTTCATGTCTTATTGGCCAGAAAAACACACACAAGAAACCATGGATAAAAAGTCACTCTGTGTTCACAATAGGTTATGCAAAATAAGGCTGGATGAAGTAAATTGCACTGAATTACATCATTGTCATCGAGTGGTAAAAAAACTCTGATTTAAATAAAAGATGTCAGAAAATGAAGAACTCAAATATCCGCTACTTGAATTTCTTTATCAAGGTCCTTCAAGAAATCACAATGATATATTACACGGGATAATAAGATTTTATCCTTTTTTATATTGTGCACTTCAAACATAATGTAAGACAAAAACATTAACAAATTTATTGATCTCTCCAGGACTTTTTGCCTTCTTTTTTTTCTAGAACAAAAAAATTGACACATATAACAAGAGTGCCACAGTCACAATGATGCAGATTTTTTAAAGCCCAGTTCCTTACTTTATTCTATAGGTGACAAATTTATTTTGTATTTATAAATAGCTTTTTCTTTTTAAGTTTGGAATATCTTTCAAAAAAAATCTTATAATCACTCTTATTTAGGAAAATTCAAAGATTCAAAGATTCAAAATCTTAATAAATCCGTACTATCACTAAGTTACACTCACACTTGTTTTTCAAACACACAATGACGGGTTTCCCCTTTTCAACCAAACTACAAGAAATGTAAATACTTAATCGCAGCATTGTCGATTGTGTTGTATCATATATATAATACGCCATTGTTGAAAGTTTAATTTATCTAAAAGTGGAGAGCCGCCAAACTTGGGCCTGTTTTGATTGTCTAAGTGATATTCTTGTTTGACATTCAATCTTTGTGGATCATTAAAAATGGTTTGTCCTTGCCGATAATCATATCAGTAGAATTATTATTTCAATACAGGAGTGAAAATATTTAGGGATCAGTCACCCTTGTTAAATTGTCATTGTGATACCTCTCGAAACCCCCCCATGGTATTTTTTTATGATAACTCCATGGCCACAACATATTGATAATTCTAGTAAAAACAAGACTAAGTGGAGATAAAACAAAAGAAGGCCATGTCAATCATCTAGATTTATTATTGTATTCCATCCATCATTAGATATCAACACTTCATGCATCTTCGGGCGTCATCCATTAAACTAGGCAATGGAAAAAGATGATGGTATCTAAAATTTAAAATCTGGATGTCCGGAAGTTGATGGGGATATTATCATCATTAATTTCTGTTGCACAAATTCTTTGGTATTAATGATGGATGAAATTGAATTGAATGGAGTTTTACGTCCCACTCAACTATTGAGGTCATATGGAGACAGGACCTCGGTTTAGTCTCATCCAAAAGACTGGAGAAGCAGGGGATCGAACCAGTGACCCCTGTGTTTCAAGTCAATGATGGATGGAATACCTTAATGGAAAATGTAAACATGTTTAGAATGGAATGGTCCAAGATTTAACCCTTTCCTAAACAAGACCTGGTTTTGACGTCCTTAATAGAAAAGGTTTGGGAAAATATTGAAACAAAAGAAGAAACTGCTGATAACCAGCAGTTTCTCCTTTTGTCTCAATATTTTCTATGCCATATTTTACACAGATTTTGTCCTAAGTAACTTGAAATTTGTCATTTGTGGCATTTTTTTGAAGTGGATCACCCTAATTTTTTGTCGTTTGGGAAAGGGTTAAATCCCAAAAGAGTGAAACATTTTGACATCCATGATAACACCCATGATAACTCTCTTGAGTTGATGGTTAGGAGATGGTTGAGACTACAGAATTAGGCTGATCTGCTGGCTGGCCCGGCAGGCTCGGTAACAAGTGATCAACATTGTTTAAAGCCGTTACGACATATACATAGACTCTTTTTGACTCCAGAAAAGATTAAGGCTCTGGAAAACATTGTGGAAAATGAAGAAATTGCTTGTGACAAGCAATTTCTTCATCTCCCACAATGTTTTCTACCAAAAGAGACCCAAAATTTTTAAAATTTTCTTACATTGAAATTTTTGTGGGCAACATCTTTGATTTTGGACCAGTCCAAAATTTGTTGTTTGGTATTGGGTTAAGTGCATATAAAATTGTATGCATTTACAACAGTTTAGCGCTGAACTCTCCATAATTAAAGACAGCACTGACAATCCTTTGAGATATCAGTTTCATGATTTGAAGAACGTCCTTGTGTCAATACCACTTGACGAACAACGTACACTTTGAATGTCTTTGTACTTTCCTTCTGTTTAATTTCTTGATTGTTTGCTGTAATATATTGTCTTTGTGTCACTTTTTAGGGTGTACCTTTCTTATACCCGACCAATGATAAGACCTAATTAAGACACTTAAATCTGAGGCCATTATGCTATTAAGTAGAATGTAAATTTTAAAAAACTTTTTATTTATCAATTATAGATTTTATTACATGAATTTGACCCATTACCAAACAGCAAAATTTTTGACTTGTCCAAATTCAAAGATGTTGTAGACGACAATTTAAAGTGAAAGAATTTTTTCACTTTTGGGTATTTTTTATAGAAAATATTGTGGGAAATAAGGATATTGCTTGTCATAAGTAATTTCTCCATTTTCCATAATGTTTTCTTAAGCCAATTTCTTGTCTTGAGTCAAAAAGAGTCACTGTGTGGTAATGGGTTAAACCATTCCCTAATGATGAAGACTTTGGAAGACAATGCGGAAAATGGAGACAATTTGCTTGTCGCAAGTCTTCAATTCCCACAATCTTTTCTACAAAGAAAATGTAAAATTTAAGTCACTTAAAATTGCTAACTGTAACATCTTTGATTTGGACCTACACCCTATTACTTTGTCTAGGACGGTGTTATGTAAAACTATCACAAGTAAAGATATTTTTACTCAGGCTTACAATAGTTTTGTACCTAACAATTATTACACCGTGGATAATCACGTAATGCAATAATTTTAGAAAATCTTCAATAATTTTGTTAGTGTTTGACCGATTTGAATTCGGTTTGAAGCAGAGAAGGCCGACATATGTCATGCATTAGATAGATGTGTGGATTTTTTACCAAATCAGCAGATAAAAAGTTATTGAAGGTCAACCAAAATTTTGGGTGATCTTCAAATATTTTTTCATCAGTAGATATTTCAAAAATCCATCACCTCCAGCTCATTTCTGACGTTTTCCCACCTTCTCTGCTTCAAATCGAATTCAAATTGGTCAAGTATTAACAAAAATATTGAAGACTTTCTTATATTCTGAGTCACATGATTATTCACTGTGAATTATCCCTAAATTAATTCCAATACCAGAGTCTGACAGGAAAACTAGACTGGTACAAATTCAAAGATGTTAATTAAAGACGACATTTTCAAGAGGAAGCAATTTAAAACTTTTGGTCTTTATGGGAGGAGAACATTATGGGAAATGAAGAAATTGCTTGTAACAAGCAATTTCTTTATTTTCCACAATGTCTCTTAAAAGCCATTACCTTGTGTGCCGTAAAAAGGCGTTATTATAAAATAGGAACGGTTTGAAGCTGTACTTTTAACAATTGAAACACACTTCTGTGGGTTGATATTTAACTCAATAGCGCGTGAAATAATTTTTTATGAAGATTGAAGTGAAAAATCTGATTTATTGTAAGAAAATATTAAACAATTATTGACAGAAATTTAACCTCCCTCTTTCAACAAAGGGGACGATATCATTATGAGTTAATTAAATTGTTATCTACAAGTTTGTATTGTGAAAGGGGGTAATGTCCGTAACAGGCCCGTATTTGCAATTGGGCCTTTTCTTCATCTGACTTAAAAAGTAAGAGCGTTAAAATGTTCTAAGTGGTTTAAATTATTCTAGCTCTATCAACAGTTTTACACTCAATGATGAATTTGCCAACCTGTATTGCTCATTTGATTTTTACTTACAGATAAAACTTCACATGTCATGTAAGCTTTTCCTATATGGCACATTTCAAATGCAGGTGACGAAATGAATGTTAATAAATTTGAATGTGAATGTAACATAATCTATACATAACAGAACTACAGAGAAGATGGGGGTGAAGGTATTCCAAGTTTGTTATTTCAAATCCAAACGCTACATTGTGGGTACCCATTTGAATCATCTCAAAGAGAAAATATTTAGATATGATAGGTCAAATGATTCTTCAGGATTTTAAACCAAGTTCAAATGTGACCTTGACTTTTATTATCCAAAACTATTGGACACCTCCTTTGATCAAGGGCTACAGTAATTTAAAGTTACATGTACCAGTGTAAAACTGTTCTCAATTGAGTTGGAGCATGGAAACAGATTTTAAACAAAGTCCAATTCTGACCTTGACCTTTGTGACCCAAAACAAATAAGGCATCTGGTTGGGTGCAAGGCAACAGTTGTGTAAAGTTTTGTAGTCCTGGGTCTACTGGTACTTGAGATAGAGCAGCGAAACAAAACATTTTACCGACAGAAGCGTTTGACATCACATTCAACAATTTAGGTGGCTGGTGCATCTAATCATTGTGTACTTGGCATTTCTTGTACCAGTATGCTCTAAACAGAGAAAACATTGTGAATAAGGAAGAAAATGCGAATTAACCTTTTTTCCTCAAAATTGTCTATGGTTTAAATAATATATAATCTAAAGATGTTTTGTCTTTTCTGTTGCAATTTTTTAAAATGTTCTGTGTGCATCGAATGTAGAATGAATTGACATTGTTCATTATTTGCAGAGACAAAATTTAAAGAACTAGTATATGAAACATGGGTTGTTCTGGCATATTACACCTGCAGTGGATCAGATCAATCTAAGGATATTCACAGTCTGATCAGAATCAATGATCATCTCCTTATAAGGTCATTACTTCATAAAACAACAACTGTTAAAGAAAATCATAAATCCTTGTAAGACTGAGAGTTATAGGCTGACCTGAGGCGCGTTCAATAGAGCGAGATTTTTTAAGATTTCTTAAGATGTTTTTGATACAGCGTCTTTAAGACCGAGATTATAAGCGAGGAGTTCCGAATGTTCCATACTTCATACAAATGACGTCATCATGACGTCATTTGTATGAAGTATGGAGCATTCGGAACTCCGCGGTTTATGAATCATTGAGCATTCGGAACAACTCGGCCTATTTTCTCCCATATAGATTCTACAGAATTGACTGAGGTGTTCCGAAAGAAGTATAGAGCAATGGCGGCTCCCAATGATCGTCTTAAAAATCTTGCTCAGAAGAACGCTTTATCCTAAAACATCTTAAGAAATCTCAAGATATCTCAAGAAATCTCGCTCTAAAGAACGCATCTCAGGATCCATGATTACCTCAATTGCCATGAGGGCCCTTTTTCACATTGCAGCTCCAATAATAGAAGAAAACTGACCCGCTATACTTAAAGAGATGCAAAAAGCCCCACTAACTTAATAGATGAAATATGACACACATAACAATGGTGGTTGTTCTATGCAGACACTGAAACGAGGCAGATTATAAAAGCGAATATAATATAAATAAAGTATGAAGATTCCCCATTATTTAATCATTTTCTAAACAATCCATCTTTTAACCCTCTCCCAAGGAAGACCTGGTTTTGATGTCCCTTATAGAAAATGTTTGAGAAAATATTAAAACAAAAGAAGAAACTGCTGATAACCAGCAGTTTCTTCTTTTGTCTCAATGTTTTCCCTGGCATTTTCTATTAGAGAAGTCAAAACCAGGTCTTGTTTGGGAAAGGGTTAATGGGGCTTCAAAAAGTGTCATTAATTGGTAATTGGTTAAAGTTCCTGCCAACTTCTAGGCGGGACCCTGCTAAAACCATGGGGACACAAATTTACTATTTTATCCTCTCAAATTTCAATAAAGCAATTTAACAAAAAAGTTCAGAAGAAAATAGGTATACAAGCCTTTTTTACCTATCTAACACTGTAATAAATCATTTTAGCTGTCTGCTTGGATGAAAGTCAGTTTTCACTTCATTTAATCCACTTTTAATGAGATAGATTTCAATAGGTTGCAGTTAATACAAAAAGAATATTTTTTTCTGTATTTTGATATAAAATGACTTGATATTATCAAACCCTTTGATACCTAACATTAATTGTAAGTTTACATGTACTGTTTGATAATTGAATTTTTCTTGCACCTTTACTTTTTTTTTATTAGTATGACCAAACAATAATGATGAGCTCCCGAACCAAAATACAAGCTTAAGGTCAGGCTAGCTTGTCTGTCTGCACGAGTAGATTCATAAGATGCTACTAGTAAAAAATATCGAGCTATTATTCGACATCAAATCGTGAGCCGTGATGAAACCTAAGTTTGATGCATATGGGTAGGACCATGTAAGGCAAGACTTCATAATTGGTTGAGTGTTGGAAAAGTTCAAATACCTACAAGAAAACCACAATCACAAGATACAAATATAACCATATTTACTGGTAGGGAACTCGGCCAAAGCGAGGGACGTTTTTTTGCAATCAATGTATTCCGTCGGTGTTGTTACAAAATATCGTAAATACGGCTTATCGTAGCTGTAGTTACGAGATTTTATAACAACACAGACAGTTTGTCAATACAAAATGGTAAACCCGGTCTGTTTTTAGAACAAGCTCATAGTCATTAGGAAGAAAACCTGTAAACTCACATTTAAACGCAAAATATCTATACCTTGTTGTAGCGAAAATTGTTTTAGTTCACCACCAGTGATATTTGGACACTGTGAAATAGGAATCATTTTCTGATGGATGTTCAGACAAATTAGCATACAATTACAGGCTTAATTATCCCATGTTTGATACCCAAATCTTGTTCCATCAGCCAGGGAGACAATACTGTCACTAAACTATGAAACCCCCTCAAATTGCCTGACATAAATTGATCTCTCTCTGAGCCGTTTTGACATTATCAGACAGAATGCAATAGCAATCATCAATGGCTTAGTTCAAAACTGTTGTTAGTGGGAATAAATTCATACGCATTTACAATAGTTTTTCATCACATCCTAGACTGCTGTCATTTGTATTGTGTTTTGTAGCAGATCAACTATCACATGTAAATGAAACAATGCTGTAATTTGGGATGGTATTCATGTATCAATTTTTGAGGTTTTGTGGTTTTCGTCCTATTGCCATGAACGAAAAATTTCCAAGATCCAAGATTTCTACGACGGAGATTCGTTATGGCAGACTGCAGCATGTGCACTCAAAGACAAATGTGTCAGGCCCATAGGAAGCAGTTGTATATTGGGATACTCAAGCCCCTGTCCGAGCTCACGGTGCACGATTATTGAGGGGGCTAAATTGGATTTTCCTACATTTTCAGAGTTATAAGTAGCCTCCCCATGTTCCTATGGGCCTTTGTGTCAATCTGCCTGACCATTTAACCCTTTCCAAACAAGACCTGGTTTTGACGTCCCTATTAGAAAAGGCTTGGGAAAACATTGAAACAAAAGAAGAAACTGCTGATAACCAGCAGTTTCTCCTTTTGTCTCATTATTTTCTATGCAATATTTTACTCAAATTCTATCTTAAATAACTTCCTTTTTGTCATTTATGGCAGTTTTTGAAGTGGATAACCCTAAAATTTTGCCATTTGGAAAAGGTTTAAGTAAGGGAGAAATAATATAAAGCTTTTATCAAATGTCTCTTATGTTTGAATCCCAGTGTACACCTATCATATAGGGACACATACCCAGAGCAGTACCACTGTTGGTGAACTCGGCCAAAGCAAGGGACGTTTTTCGCTACAACCCCTGTGAAAAAAGTTCAAGAACGCATTTCTAGTTCTAGAACTGTTCTTGAACTTCTAGAACTATTCTAGAACTTCTAGAACTTGAGTTCTAGAACCTGAATAAAGTTCAAGAACTTAAGTTCTAGAACATCAAAGTTCTTGAACTTCTAGAACTTGAGTTCTAGAACTGAAAAAGTTCTTGAACTTAAGTTCTAGAACCTTAAAGTTCTTGAACATAAGTTCTAGAACCTTATAGTACCTTTAAAGTTCTAGAACTTGGTTCAAGAACCAACAACGTTCTAGAACTTGGTTCAAGAACCAACAAAGTTCTAGCACTTACAAATTTAAGTTCTAGAACTAGAGTTCTTGAACCTGCAATATATTCTAGAACCTGTCATAGTTTAGGTTGTGCTACTTTCCTTTGTTCGTTAGAGCTTCCAAAAATATGCGATAGTTGTGCAAAATGTGAAAGAATGAGTTTATTTTCATTATTTCATATTGTCCAGCAAGATTAACCTGGGACATCTGCATATGTAATGACCCCACTTCGGCTTTGTTTTGTTAAGACGCTCAACTAACGGACTTAGCGCACGAAAATTAAGTTGTCCCGGGTTAACCTTGCTGGACAATATACATTGCACATTTGAAGTTTTGCTTATAAACATAATATTTAGATAACCACATACATGTATATTGTTAAACCGAAGTGACCGTGCGCTATGAATATTTATAAACAAACGTAATCGTCTGCAATATTGACAATAATGAGCGCAAGGTTACTTCGGTTCAATAATATCATTTAATGACAGAAAAAGAATGATTGTTTACTAAAATATGTGTTTGTAAGTTTTTGTTGACTTTTAAGAAAACCAAAAACATTGTTTAAGCTGTGGCTTTGTTCTATCCTTGAAACATTTTCTTAAACTTGGAGCTCATTCTGCTACAGTAAACTGTTGTAACTGCAAAGATTAGGCAGTTACAACTGTTATGCTCTGAGCCAGCAATATGGCTTATATTCACTGTAAGGAACCATCAAGGAATTCAAAAAAGATATTATAGAGATGCTTATGTTATAATGAATATTCTACTGGCAGAAAATCTGCATTTAAAGAAACAAAATAGGTCTGCATTTCATTCCAAAGTTCCTGAAGAAGTGAACAATTTCATCGATAGATAAGATGTGTTGGTTACTAAATTATAAAATCAACAATTATAAAAAGTACCAATTCACAAACTAATAGCCAAGCTGTTTCAACCCTGACAAAGCAGTTTTGCATATATTTGAATTTCAATGATTTTGAAAATGGATTGAGAAATCAATAAGCTGTAGAAAGAAGAGATAAGTTGCTCACTAAATTATCTAAATGATTGCTAAACAACTGACTAAGGTCTATTTCTAGCTAACCTTCTGCTAGCTAGTTTTGTCATCATCCAGTGTCTATTAACCAGTGTTTGTGACAAGGAATCTTTGAACCTAAACAGAATTATAAATTGGCTTTGAAATTAATTTATTCTTTCAAATTCAAGAAGTGCTTACAACGTTCTAGAACTACTGTGAATGTTCAAGAACTAGTTCTAGAACTAGTTCCAGAACTTATCTATAAAGTATATGTAGGTTAAACGTCAAAGTCAAGGTCACAAGGTCAAAGGTCATGGTCTAAAATGAAAAGTCTTAGCATAATATATCCATGTGTGAAATGTTACAGCTGTATTTCATATAGTTCACAAGATATAAAATTAACTGGATGAAATCAGATCTCCCAGTCTAATTTTATTCTTGTTTCCAGTCTATTACATGACATCACTTCCTGTTTATTAGAGAATTGGAGGGAATTTGCTTGTCTGACTTTCTTTCAAAAATGTTGTTTATGGTCATAATTTACATTCATATTAAAGAATTATCAGAAGATAAAGGAGCTCACTGAACAGTAAGACCAAGTAAAGCAACATTGGTGAAAGTTCTTTTGACTAAAAACAAACTTAAATGTTCAGTTTTACAATTCCCCACCCACATATTGTGTAGTAAACTGGTTCTAGAACCAGTTCTAGAACATTGTGTTCTAGAACTGCCATTTAATTTTCAAGAACTGTTTCTAAAGTTCTAGAACTAGTTCTAGAACCCAAGTTCTAGAACTGTGTTAGTGCCATTTAACAATCAAGAACTGGTTCTTGAACTAGTTCTTGAACTGCCATTTAACATTCAAGAACTGTTTCTAGAACTAGTTCAAGAACTAATTCTAGAACTAATTCTAGAACTTGTTCTAGAACCCAAGTTCTAGAACTGCGTTAGTGCCATTTAACGATCTAGAACGTTCTAGAACTGAAGTTCTAGAACAGTTCTTGAACTTTTTCGCAGGGGTATAAGGTACAGATATTTTGCGTTTAAATGTGAGTTCAAAAGATCTGATTGGAAAGTTTTTCTAATAACAATGAATTTGTTCTAAAAATAGACCGAGTTACACCGATATGTATTCACAAACCGCCTGTGTTGTTATAATATCTCGTAACTGCGGCTTTATTTAAAACAAGAGGGCCATGATGGTCCTTATTCGCTCACCTGAACCTAAATAGAAAGAAAGTCACAATGTTGTCAAGTTCGAGAGCACATAATTTAAGATGTGAGATTATGATCCAGCTGAAAACTGCTTTCATAATCTTGAATGATCAATATTTGTGGCTGTTACAGTAAAAACAAAGTGGAAGAAACCAACAATTTTGTCACATCCAAGGTCACATAACTCTGTTCTGATAAAAATATTCTCATCAACATTGTGTCCAATTTTTTTTTATTGGTCAATATATTGTTAGAGTGAAAATAAAGTCGAAAACTGTAATTTTATGAAATTCAAGGGCCAATAACTCTGGTTTTTCTAGTCAAATCAAGCTGAAATTTTCACTCATCCAGGATCTTATGGCCACCAACATTGTGGCCAAGTTTTGTCTTAATTAGTCAATAAATGTAGATGCTACAGTGTAAACAAAGTCGAAAACAGCAATTTTGTCAAATTCAAGGGCACATTACTCCAGACTTCCTACTTCAATCACACTGAAAATTGAAGTCATCCAAAATCTTATGGTTACCAACATTGTTGCAAAGTTTTGTCTTGATCGGTCAATATTTGTAGATGCTAGAGTGGTAACAAAGTCAAAACTAGCCATTTTTGATGTTCAAGGGCACATAACTCCGGACTTCCATGTCCGATCTGACAAAAAATCGAACTCATCTGACAACTTATAGTTACCAACAATGTTGCAAAGTTTTGTTTTGATCGGTCAATATTTGTAGATGCTAGAGTGGTAACAAAGTCAAAACTAGCCATTTTTGACGTTCAAGGGCAAATAACTCCAGACTTCCTGGTCCGATCTGACTCAAAATCAAACTCATATGAGAACTTATAGTTTGCAACATTGTTGCAAAGTTTTGTTTTGATCGGTCAATATTAGTAGATGCTAGAGTGGTAACAAAGTCAAAACTAGCCATTTTTGACGTTCAAGGGCAGATAACTCCGGACTTCCTGGTTGGATCTGACTCAAAATCAAGCTCATTTGAGAACTTATAGTCATACATATTATGACCAAGTTTGGTTAAGATTGGTCAATATTTGTAGATACTAGAGTGGTAACAAAGTCAAAACTAGCCATTTTTGACATTCAAGGGCATATAACTCCGGACTTCCTAGTCCGATCTGACCCAAAATCGAACTCATCCGAGAACTTATGGTCATACATGTTTTGGTTGAGTTTGGTTAAGATTGGTCAATATTTGTGGTTCCTAGAGTGGTAACACCAAAATGTGGACAGACGGACGGACGGACGCCGACGGACAAAAAGCGACCACAATAGCTCACCTTGAGCAATTCATGCTCAGGCGAGCTAACAACACCGACGGAATACTATGATCGCGAAAAAACGTCCCACACTTTGGCCAAGTTCACCACCAGTCAGTACTGTATCTGAAAAGAGGACAATATGGAGACCATTGGAACCTGCTTTTGATATAAGATCCCTTTCCTTATCTATCAAGATGCCATGTTCCATAACGGTTACAAGTATATTGGTTCCATTTGAAGGGTTTAATTGCCTGCTTCATGAAAGTGTACACTGTGAAATCTTATAACAATTGATCTGTATGGTTTAATAGGTTGAATTATGCTCATTATTAGAAGTGGAGAGGAAATGAGTTATTGTATGATATCCGTCAAGGTGTGAAGTACTGTTAAAGGCTCGTCAAAACTGAAGGGGCTGGAATTACAGGCTTCTGAAACAAGGCACCACAAAATCAGGTGATAACTAAATAATTGAAAAATTTTGAGAATGTTGTGTCATGTGTTTGTGGATTCTGATTGTCAGTCAATGTTGAAGTAAAATATCCAGATCAACGTTTTTTTTGTAGACTATCAATTCTCATAATGCATTGAGGTGGTGTTTTCAGGGTCCCAATGCTGTTTCATTTTTTTTTTTTTTTTTTTGCAATTGCCTTACCAGACACAAGACAATAGCAATGAATTTTATGCAAAAAATAGACTTGGTTTACATTTTGCATTTTCTCCTTTAGCCTAAATATTTTCTTTACCATTATGTACAAAGACCCTATCCTCATCAACACCTATTTTGTCATCCTGACCAGGTTTCATATTGAGCCACCCCAAAAATTTTGCTGGAATTTTTTAGGGGAAGGTTCTTTACTATTATGAACATAGATCCTATCCTCATCAACACCCATTTTGTCATCTACACCAGATTTCAAACCCCTGCGAAAAAAGTTCAAATACACTTTTCTAGTTCTAGAACTGTTCTAGAACATTCTATATCATTAAATGGCAGTTCTAGAACACTTCTAGAACTGCCATTCAACGATCTAGAACATTCTAGAACAGTTCTTGAACTAGAATGAACTTTTTGGCAGCGGCTTGTGGGCCACCCCAAAAATTTTGCTGGAATTTTTCGGGGGAAGATTCAATCTATGAAAGATCTGTCTGTCACTAAGACATGATGTCAATGTTGTCAGACAAATACAATTGAATGCTGTAGTATGCTGCATTACTCAAACTTTGACGTCTGCAAACACACAAAAGGCAATTGGCAATTAATTCTTACAGCAGAGGTGACGTTATTGACATTGCCTTGATATTGCTGCTTTTCAACAAAAATCTCATAACTGCAGCTTTTTCAAGCTGCAGTTACGAGGCTTCTGTTGAAAAGCGACAATATGATCATCTATTGTGTCCCGAAATTCTTCCTGGTTTCAATATTCAGGCAAGGATCTTTCTTTTTTTTTCTTTAATTCTATACATCTTGAGAGGAGGATTCTAAGATGTATTCAAATAAGTCACATGACGTTTCTAAATCTATTAGCTTTAAAAAAGTTTATTTCGGTTCAAGAACTGTTCTAGAATGTTCTATATCATTAAATAGTAGTTCTAAAACTGTTCTAGAACTTCCATTTAACAATCCATAACATTCTAGAACAGTTCTAGAACTAGAAATGCGTTCTTGAATTTTTTTTGCAGGGGCAAGGAACAGTGAACATTTCATGTTAGACGAGTCATGTAGATGAGTGTCTGTCTGTCTGTAGAATATGCTACCAATATTCATCTATTGTTATATACACATACAACTGTAAATGAGCTGCGATCTGGTAAAAGGTCCCTTGCAGCATTTGATACAGCCACCTGACCAGATCAGCCTGAACCCAGGTTCTGTTAGTCCATTACCAAACAACAAAATGTTAGACTGGTCCAAATTCAAAGACTTTGCAGACGACGTTTTCAAGTCAATGGATTTTAAACTTTTTTGGTCATTTTTTGTAGAAAACATTGTGGAAAATGAAGATATTGCTTGTCACAAGCAATTTCCTCATTTTCCACAATGTTTTTAAAGCCATTATCTTATAGGGAGTCAAAAAAGAGTCATTGTGTGGTAATTGGTTAGTGTGATTCATGCTGCTCTCTTCAAGACACTAAAATAGCTAGACCATGACCGCACTGAAAGAGAACAACATGGTTCCTGATCAGACTGCATGTATATGCAGGCTGATCTGGAACTATGTTGGGCTCAAAATCATAAGAGGATCCTTTTCCAGATCCTGGATGAAATAATGTTTTTTCAAGAGATTTTTTCTGGGTTCTTAAAATCTGCTATTGTTTGTGATAGGGTTTATTAGGGAGTTGGTGTTCCGCTGATTGAGTGATTGTTCTAACACAGTGGATTATCACATGACTCAGAATTTCCGATAATCTTCAATATCTTTTTCAATACTTGACCAATTTGAATTCGGTTTGAAGCAGAGAAGGTGGGAAAATGCAAGGAATAAGCTGGACGTGTTGGATTTTTGAAAAATCAACTGATAAAAAAGTTATTGAAGATAAACAAAAATTTTGGTTTATCTTCAATAACTTTTTTATCAGTTGATTTTTCAAAAATCAACCACGTCCATTTAATGCGTGACATCTGTCCACATTCTCTGCTTCAAACCGAATTCAAATCAGTCCAGTATTTACAAAATTATTCAAGATTTTCTGAAAATATTGTATCCCGTGATTATCCACCGTGTCTAATGCGGGTAATTAATCTCCAGGGACAGAATCTTGACATGTTGTGGAATCAGGGTTGTCATCTAGGATATCTTGTGTTTTCATGGAATATAATTGTTGTTGTCTAAATGCAGGCATACATCAATGATATGATGCTTTATAACGGAACTTCAATCATTGTGTAATGTGAAAATGTAATGTGAGTCATTAAGGAAAACCACCACAAAAGTAATGGAAAATCTTAATCTTTTGCATAAAAAACCCTAAATGAAATGAAGAAAATGCTGGGATGGTTATCAAGATCAAGATAATATCAATGAGAAGAATTGCAACTATTGTGTTAATCTGAAACTGCAAAAATAATTCATTAACTCTTTTTGATACCTGTCAAGATAAAGACTCAGAAAAAGAATTGAGGCAAAAGAAGAAACTGCTGAACATCTTTTTAATTAATATTTTCCATGCTAGACCTATTGTACAAAAAGCCATCTTTATCAAGAAATATTTTGTCATCTACAACAGCATTCAACTAGAACTGTCGCAAAGCGGACGAATACCCCCCACTAGGGCCTTGTCACTGAAAAAGTGCTATAGGTCAAAA